>VZTM01024201.1:218679-258991 GCA_013400555.1 Jacana jacana | reverse complement strand
AGCACCCCCAGGTTCTTTTCTGCCAGGCAGCTCTCCAGCCACACTGCCCCAAGCCTGTAGCGATGCATGGGGTTGGTGTGGCCCAAGTGCAGGACCTGGCACTTGGCCTCGTTGAAGGCCATGCCATTAACATTGGCCCATCTATCCAGTCTGTCCAGGTCCCTCTGTAGAGCTTCCCTGTCCTCAAGCAGATCAACACTCCCACCCAACTTAGTGTCATCTGCAAACTTACTAATAGTGTTTTCTATGTCCTTATCTATATCATCAATGAAAATATTAAAAAGGAAAGGCCCCAATACTGAGCCCTGAGGAACACCACTTGTGACCGGCCGCCAGCTGGATTTAACTCCATTGAGCACCACCCTTTGGGATCATCCTTCCAGCCAGTGCTGGATCCAGCAGATCGTACGTTCGTCCAGGCCATGAGCAGCCAGTTTTTCCATCAGAATGTGGTGGGGGACAGTGTCTTCTCCAATAAAGCACCACTTGACAAGAACCAAACATGCAGGTAAACACAGAGCATCCCACAGGAAATCTGTGTCAGCCTCCAGTTCCTGGTTGAGTAATTCTCATTGCTTTGGTTTTTCCTTCACCACTCCATCCCCTCTGCAAGGTGGCTGATGGACCTCATCCCAGGCAGCTTACGCTGGGGGTTAACAGAGGAACTGCAGCCATTGCGAGGTGCATGAGGACAAGGCACAGTCACCCACTGCGGTGCCCATCAGTAGTGAAACCCACCAGTTGACAGATGGCCAGCATCTCGAGAGCTTCCAGCTTCCTTTCCTAAGGTAAGAGGAGATCTTTGTGCTGTCCACATTTGGCAGTGTCACCTTAGGAGTTTAACTGTTCTTTGCACCATGATGATATTTTTCTTCCCAATTCTCAGCCTTCCACAGACTCAGCTCTCTGGAGGTCTTTTATTTTGTCTCTTCAAGATGTTGAGCATCTTTGCTTCCCTCTCTTTATCCCAGCATTCCTGCAGCTCTATTTCTCCAACCCCTTTTTTAACACTGACAGGTAGAGGAAGCTCTATGTATACACACACACACACATATATATTTATGAACCACAAAGGCACGTCCTTTTCCAATCCAGCCTCCTCCAGCCAGCCCTAGGATGATCTCCAGGCTGACCTCAGGGGCCGTTGTTTCGCCAAGCACATGTTTTGTCTTCATTGCTGAGATCAGTCATCCAACTGTCCAAACTACTTCTGGCACCACCAGGAGAGCAGCTAGCCTACCGTGACTACCCTATGACCTGGCCCCTCGTCCTCCCCCACATCTGAAGATTTAATGTCAACCTTTTTCTTCCCTTTTAGTGCAGAGAGGAAAAAGGAAGATGCATGAAGTGCTCGCATACGTGTGATCTGACCTTTTGTGTCTACAGCTCTCACCACCTTTGTGTGCACCCTCCCTGCTGTCCTGGGCTATTGTCAGCTTGATTTGAGCTGCCTCTAAATTATACGCAGTTGAATGCACAGAACTCAGCATGTTTGGCCCTAAAAGCGGAGCATCTGGACTGCAATTTGTACAATAACACAAATACAAAACGATACATCCTTTCTATCAAACTTTCCCCCAGGACCTCTAAATATTCTTCCAATGATATAGTCCTTTAATTTTCCACTTTCTTTTCTCCTCAAAATTTCAGCTCTATTTTTTCCATATGGTGTGAACAGAACTATGTCCAAATATTCCAGGTGAAAAAATACCACTAATTTCATACAAGTGCTTTAATTTTTATCACTTTCTCAAGAATGAGCTTAACCACTTCCAGTTTTAACAGCACCCGCCGCACTAGAAAGATATTTACACTAGACTATAAATCAAATAACTAATAAAGTTCCTGAGATTTTTCCAAAAAACATCAAAAATGAACCCTCCCATCCTCCCCTTCCAACTGTTTTGAATCAAGGGCAGTATGAAACAAGTTACCCAAGTTCAGAATGGGGGGAAAAACCAAAACAAACGTACTATTACTCCGAGATGAAACTTAAAGATTAAAACCCTTTTGATTCCCTGAGCTGTTTTACAAACATTTCTGTGGAACAGGAACTGCAGCAAGATGTTATGAAATATCTATGTCAGTTTGCAACATGCGTGACCACACGTTGGTCAAGACAAGCTGAACTGTGCATTATTACTAGGAAGCTGTAAATCGCCCTGTTGGCAAACCTTCAAATGAGCTTAGAAAAAAAAAGCAACTCATTCTCTTCCATTAGATGTTATAACTTAAAATGCAAGTAATATTGTTCTTGGCATGGCTGCTGCCTGTCCACCTCAGCACAAGTACTCCAGCCTTTCCTAGTTTAGTCGGTATCATCCAAGGCCAACACAGCAGCTTCCTTCCTCCATCAGAACATCTATTCTTCTGTAACCAAAACTATTTGGCTTAAGTGACACAAAGATGAAGCGTGACTGCAGTGAGAGTAACAAACATGGTCCAGAGATAGCCCAAAATAATTTGCCATGTCGCTGATCAGGAGAAGGCAATGTCTAAAGCACTGATTACCCTCATGCACCTCTGTTAGAAGACACCAGCTGATGCATCAAACCTTCGAACAAACATTCAAAGCTGGGTCTGAAGTTAATAATACCTGCCTTGCTGGGAGCACTGGAGGCAGAGCCAGCTGGAGTCTGCAAAGACAGGGAAGAGTGAAATGATTTTCACTTATGACCGACTCTGAAAGACCTGCATGCAGGACAACAGGATGGTCACCAGTTTTGTTTTCTTAAAAACCAGCTGATGAGACTGGGGACATCTTTGGGAATAGACACCTCAAACTCAGGATTCAGTCCAGGGTTTTTATTCTCCTCTGCCTGGCACCACAGTCATGCAGCCACAGCAGAGTAAAGCAAATAGAAAATTATTTTGAACTTGCTTGGTGTCTAAAATAACCAGAGCCCTGGGTATTCAGAGCTGAAAAGCAAGATGAAGACCTTATTCCAACCGCTCAAATTATAAAGGGTGCTTATAAGGATAGATGAGGACAGACTTTTTAGTAGGTCTTTTTGCAATAGGGCAAAGCATAACAGTTCTAAATTGAACAAGAGTATCTTTAGATTGGACGTAAGGAAGACTTTTTTTAAGATGAGAGTGGTGAGACACCAGAACAGGTTGCCAAGAGAAGCTGTGGGTGCCCCATCACTAGAAACATCTGAGATCAGGTTGGATGGGATTTTGAGTAACCTGGCCTAGTTGAAGATGTCCCTGCCCAGGGGGTTTGTACTAGATGATCTCTAAAGGTTCCTTCCAACCCAACCCATTCCATGAGTCTATATTCTGGGGGAAACAGTATATATATACTTTGGTGTCAGTGCAATATTGTCAGTTCTCAATGCTATTTGATATTTTATTGGACACAACCACCTTCCTCCTGGGACTGAAACTCAGACATAAGAAGTTATCACAATATCCATAATTTGGCGTGAGGGAGCACACACTCCTCAAGTTGTTGGGTGACCATTGTGTCTGATATTGAACAAAACCTAAAAAGTGACACTCCTTTGTGACTGCTTTATTGTCCTTTGCAATACAGGTATGGGTGTCAGAGCATGCATCCGTATGGCTTGTCTTTTGCGTTTAAAAACAGAATTGTTTTCCTTTCCACCAGTACCCACAAGTGCTGACTTTGCCAGGTCAGTCGTTAACCAACATTGTTTATATTCTGGCTGTCTCTGCCTGGCTGCCACACGACAGCATCCCTTCCCAGCCCAGGAGAAGAGGTCAGTGGCTTTGACTGACTGATCCATTATTGGTGTTGATGAACTAAAGGATGCTCTCGGAGGGAAGGCGTGAAGCTGAACGGCACCCTGGGGAGTTATTTAACAGTTATTTAAGGATGTGCACACAACTGCATCAACAGCCTCTTCAATAAAAACCTCTGGACAAAGACGAAATCCCAGCCACGATACCTGTTTCAGCAACCTGACAGCTTTTTTGTCGTTGGTTGAAAGAACCTGGCAGCAATTTAGGGTTGTGTTCCGCTTGTGCCTTCCTAGCTCTGCCATGATTACAGTAGTATCTGCTCAATACCATACCCTCGCGTCTGAAAACGTGCCTAACAGCAACAGAGGAGCTGGCAAAGCCCAGGGGATCTCTACCCAAGGAAGTGGCAACCTCCCCATGAAAGTGCTAGTCCAGTCCCCCCTGGGCCCAGAATTCACACATACAAGACGAAGGGTCAGTGAGAGGCTTTTCCTTCACTGAGCTGCACAGGGTCTGTGTTGAGGGAAATGTTTTCTGCTGGGAAGATGTAATCAGGGCAGCAAGAGGAGTACCTGAGTGCAAGGTCCCTTGCAGTTGTTAGTGCCACCCTGTCTTAGGCTCAGTAATTCAAGTAATTCATGATACAGAGATATCACACTAGCTGAGTGCCGAGCGGGCCCAGTCAGCTGGTTAAGAGACCAGCTTCACACACTTCCTAAACCTTTCTGTCAAAAACAACGTGTAAAAAGAAAGCAGAATGGGATGGGCCAGGGGAAAATGAGCAGTCGATAGGTAAAGAACTGTGTAGCTCCCTAACACTGTGCAGTGACCAGCAGAAAGCCCATGGGACACTTCAGCCCCCACAGCAGGGCCATGCACTGCCTCAAGGAGGGGCATGCACTCCCCTCCTGAAGGGAAGTTGTGAAGGGGGTCGGCCTCTTCTCACAGATAACTAATGATAGGACTCTCCTAGATAACTAATGATAGAACTCAAGGAAGTTGTGTCAGGGGAGATTTAGATTAGATGTCAGATAAACCCAGAGAGTGGTCAGGCACTGGAATGGCCTGCCCAGGGAGGTGGTGGAATCACCGTCTCTGGGGCTCTTCAAGAAGCATCTGGACAAGGTGCTACAAGACATGATTTAGTGGGTAGTGCTGGTGACAGCAGGACGGTTGGACTAGATGATCTTGTAGGTCCTTTCCAACCTTGAGTTTCTATGTTTCTATGATTCTAAGAGCTGGCTCTGTCCCTCTGGTGCCCAAGGGGAGCTCATGGGGAAAGTCACTTGGGCACCGGCGCTTCCAATTGCATTTTCACTCCTAATGGAATTGCTACTGCTTTATTATAACACAGACATGACTTACTCATTCACTCCAGTATCTCCCTTCTGATTTCCTTTCACGGAAAATGCAAAGAAGTTGTGGCAGAGCTGATAATTAACGACAGCTTACCGTTTGGAAGTTGCTATTTCCAGGATGTACCATTAGGAGCTTCCAAGAATGCCAGTGAACAGTGTGTTTGGGCTGCAGCAGTCACACACTGTCATCGTATTTCATCTGATGACTTCCTGAAGCCAAGTTTTTGTGTTTTTTCTAGCTGCTATTAGACGTGCGTGTGTCAGACACTGAGGAAACAAATACCTAGTGCCAAATCTGCAGGATGAACCTCACTGCTACTTCACCACACAACAGAGAAACTTGCTGCTAAAATCTGCTTATTTTCGCAGCTATTAGCAACTCGGGTTTCTTTCATGAAAACATTCTGTGTATGAAGAATGTCAGTGATAAATCCAGAGGATCCTTCACACGTACCTACTGACAGTTCCCATGTGCTTGTTGCTCTAGGCTGTGTTAGGCACCAAGGATTTGAAGATGATGAAGTAACTCTAGTGGGCACAAAGTGGCTCTCTGCTCCCTTTGGGACAGAGGCTGTTGTGAGTCCCTCAGCCTTATGTTCAAGTGTACACACCGGTTTCCAGACAGCAGTGTTAAACCTCAGGTCTTGATGTTTCAAAGAAATCAATGGACTGAATCCCTGGGTACACAGACTGGATTCTGACACACAGCTCATTCTCTGCATCACCGCAGTGTCTGGTCTTCGAGCCAGGGCAGATATGGTGTCCCAGGACAAGCTGTGTGACAGCTGCATACATGCTGTCAAGGATATCCTTGCTGTGGAAGCTTTCAGACAAAGCCAAGTACATCCAGGGTGTGACCCTCTGGAAACCACCAAAAGCCTTTCCCTTCAGCAAGTATATCCCACAATTCAAAACAACCTTTTATTCCTAAAGCTCTGTCAACCCAACCCTTCAAAAACACAAAGCACAAGGCATGAGAGCCTAACCACAAACAGCCCCTGGACTCCCTGAAGGAAGGAGGGCAGCGTCTCCGTGGCCGAGTCCCAGGGCGACAGTCAGTGAAACGAAGTCTAAAGATGAGCAACGAGGAGGATCTAAAGCCAAAAGTGATGAGTTAATCCCTCTGCTAGAATGAATTTCAAACATGAAAACTTTAAAGCCAACTTCAGAAGTTTCTCTGAAGGCTATCTCTTCTGCCCAAGGCTTGCAGTTTTGTTCTGAGCTTAATGCAGGCCTTTATTCCGCAGCAGCCTTGGGTAGAAATGAGGAAGGCCATGCAAAACCATACCCCTTGTGTACTGAAAGGGAAAGCAAAGTGGACTAAGCTCTCTTTGTTCCTTAGCCAGAGGCTTTGGCTTAGCACTCAGCCTAGCCTTTCCTTCCAGCTTAAGACAAATTGGATTCCAGTGGTAAAACCCTGGCTCCAGGGAATTACACAGCAAAACCCATGCTGATTCCAGAGCAGATCAGATATGAGAAGTCTTTGGGATTTGTTTGCTGGACAAAAAATAAATGTAAATAATGACAATCATTCCATTATTATTCAAAAATAAAACCTCCTCTAAGTGAAAGTTGAAGCAATGGCAAGAATTACGGAGGTTTAATCATATTAAATCTGCAAGGTCGTGCAAGGAGCATGGAGATGGACTCGATGATACTTATGGGTCCCTTGAGATATGCTCTGATTCTATGATATTATAGACTTAAGGTTTTAAAAATAAATATAACTTCTGTAACAAAAGAAATGTTATATTATTCAGCTACATTTCTTGTAAGGAAAGCTCATGCTTTTTAATTTACACAGAATCAACGGAGTCAAAGTCCAGTGTCAGGTACCATACGTAACAAAAGCCAATGAAATACACTCTTTCAAACATAGATCCTTTCATTTCTGCTACTCTGAAAGGTCTCACCTTTAAGTCTTTGGATCTGAGTTTCACTAGCAGGTACAGTAGGTTTTCTCCATTTGGGCTAGCCATGAAGTTGGAAAACCAACTCGTATTTCGTAAAGGAGAACTTGTTTTCCTTCTCCATTCTTTCAGCAAAACAGAATCAAGAATCAAATGTATTTGGTCAAAATGAAAATTAAATTTTCATTTACCTAATAAAAAGAGAGCCATATTTTCTCGGGGTATTTAGGTACTTGTAGATGCAGACAGATATCTACATTATCAAAGATATATTAAAAGGATAGGTCTCCAATATGCACTGTGTCCAGAGCCCACAGATTTAATGTAACACTTCCTAAATAACTCCACAATTTTGATTTGAGAGGCAACAAGTAACTACAAATTCTCGAGTGGCTGTTAGTATCTAATTTATTTTATGCATTTGCTTTTCTGAGTGAAATAAAATTATCCTAAGAGGGGCTGGCTACAGACAAAAAAAGGGCCTTTAAAAATTGCTTTCAAAGAGAGCTCTAATTTGTAGCCAAATAGCCCTAATAAAAAATCAGTGTAAAAGCATCTGGAAAAGGAAAAAAGAGCACATACGAATGGATGTAGACAAGCTACCCGAGCGCTTCAGTAAAAACGAAGTTTTGGGGCTGATTTCTGGTAACAAGACCTTTCCCACAGACAAACACATGCACAAGCACAGCCAGCCAAGCAGAAAAAAACCACAACATTTCAGAAAACAAGGAAAAGATATAAAATCAGGCTTCCTGCCTGTTATAGGTCATCCCATCTCACCTCAGTGAGCCAGCACGTCCCTCCGGAGCATTTACTCCGGCTGGATGCTGTTCCTGCTCCACCATGTTGTAACAGACGAGTTGCTTCCACTACAGGGTCTCGCTTCCCTCAGAGGGCTACCGGAGTTCTCCAGGTGCACAGCTCCTCACCTTTTAGTTTTGAAACCTCTGCAATCTCCAAGGTTCAAAGCATGCCAGCATATTAAGAGGATGTCCATGTGCTTGGCTTTTAATGCTTGCTAATAAGAGAGTCCGGAATCACTAATTAGGAGGCTAGTGTCCCTAGCAGAAATGCTTAAGATGAAATGGCATTTCGGGAAAGCTCTGCCTCTATCAGTTGATTTCTTCTATTTAACCACAAACAAAACAACAACAAAAAAGTAACCCCATAACATATTTTTCACAGGGAGCCATGTAACTGTGTATTTTCAGTTGATTGGGTCTTTTTTGGTTTAGAGGCAGAGGAAATAACAACGCGCAGGTATTAAGCGGTACTGTGGATACAGACACGTTCTGTTAGCGTGGCTGTGTCAGCAACGGACCACTTGGAGCTTTCTTCAGAGCCTGGAGCAAAGCCTGGTGGTGGCTACTGATGGCACTGTGTATTGGGTTCGCATGGCAAGGTTTTGGTGGGGAGGGGTCTACAGGCGTGGCTTCTTTGAGAAGCTGCTAGAACCTTCCCCTATGTCTGGCAGAGCCAATAGCTGGCATCAATACAGACCCACCGCTGGCCATGGCTGAGCCCATTAGCGATGGTGGTAGCACCTCTGGGAAAACATAGTTAATAAGGGGGGAAAAAGTGTGCTGAGCAAAAGCAGCTGGGGAGAGGAGTGAGGATACAGAATCATAGAATGGTTAGAGTTAGAAGGGACCTTAAGGATCATCAAGCTCCAACCCCTCTGCCATGAGCAGAGACACCTCCCACCAGAGCAGGTTGCTCAAAGCCCCGTCCAGCCTGGCCTTGAACACTTCCAGGGATGGGACATCCACAACTTCCCTGGGCAACCTGTTCCAGTGTCTCACCATCCTCACAGGAAAGAACTTCTTACCAGTATCTAATCTAAATCTCCCCTCTTCCAATTTAAAGCTGTTACCCCTTTTCTTATCACTACACTCCCAGTCAGAGAGTCCCTCTCCAGCTCTCCTGTAGGCTCCCTTCAGACACTGGGAGGCTGCTATAAGGTCTCCCCAGAGCCTTCTCTTCTCCAGGCTGGACAACCCCAATTCTCTCAGCCGGTCTTCATAGGAGAGGTGCTCCAGCCCCCTGATAACCTTCATGGCCCTCCGCTGGACCCATTCCAACAGTTCCATGTACTTTCTATGTTGAGGACTCCAGAGCTGGATGTGGCACTCCAGGTGGGGTCTCACGAGAGCAGAGTAGAGGGATAGAATCACCTCCTGTGACCTGCTGGCCACACTTCTTTTGATGCAGCCCAGGATGCAGTTGGCTTTCTGGGCTGCCAGAGCACACTGCCAGCTCATGTTGAGCTTCTCATCCACAAGCACTCCCAAGTCCTTCTCCTCAGGGCTGCTCTCCAGCCATTCTCCACCCAACCTGTATTTGTGCTTGGGATTGCCACGTCCCACATGGAAGACCCTGCACTTGGCTTGCTTGAACTTCATGCAAATTGCACAAGCCCATCTCTCAAGCCTATTCAGGTCCCTCTGGATGGCATCCCTTTCCCCTAGTATGTCGACTGTACCACCAAGCTTAGTGTCATCGGCAAAGTTGCTGAAGATGCATTCTATCCCACTGTCCATGTCTCCAACAATGATGTTAAATAGCATTGGCCCCGTACCAACCCTTGAGGAACACAGGACACTCATCACTGGCTGCCACTTGGACATTGAGCCGTTGACAACAATCCTTAGAGTGCGGCCATCCAGCCAGTTCCTTATCCACCGAGTGGTCCATCTGTCAAATCTATGACTTTCCAGTTTAGATATGTGACAGCAACAACTCTACAGTCAGCCAGGTCAGTGAAGAAGGAGGGGAGGAAATGCTCCCAGATTCCCCTGAAGACCCTGGTAAAGACCATGGTGAGGCAGGCTGTCCTGCTGCAGCACATGGAAGTCCATGGTGGAGAAGATATCCACCTGCAGCCCGTAGAGGACCTCACTCTGGAGCAGGTATATGCCTGAAAGAGCATGTGACCCCGTGGAGAGCCTGTGCTGAAGCAGACTCCCGGCAGGACCTGTAGCCCCATGGGAAGAGGAGCAGATTTGCTGGCAGGATCCCGCTGGGGACCCACACTGGAGCAGTCTGCTCCTGAAGGACTACAGCCCATGGAGGGGACCCACACGAGGAGTTCATGAAGAACTGCAGCCTGTGGGAAGGACCCACATCAGAGAAGTTAACGGAGGACTCCTGTGGGAGGGACCCCATGCTGGAGCAGGGGGAGAGTGAGGAGTCCTCCTCCTGAGGAGGAAGCAGGAGCAGAGGCAACGTGTGATGAACTGGCTACAACCCCCATTCCTCTTCCCCCTGCACTGCTCGGGGGATGGAGGTGGAGAAAGAAGGGGTGAAATTGAGCCTGGAAAAAAGAAGGGAGGGGTGGGGTGAAGGTGTTTTAATATTTGGGTTTATTTCCCATTATCCTACTCAGACGGGATTGGCAATAAATTGCATTGATTTCCCCAAGTTGAGTCTGTTTTGCCCATAACAGTAATCGCTGAGTCACCTCCCTGTCCTTATCTTGACCCACAAGCCTTTCATTATATTTTCTCTCCCCGTCGAGCTGAGGAGGGGGGTGACAGCGCAGCTTTGGTGGGCACCTCGTATCCAGCCAGGATCAACCCACCACACACAGAAGGTGAGAGACTCCATGGAGGTCAGTCTCTGGAAGAAACCTTTCTGCCTCCACTTTGCCAAGTTGCTTGGTGAGGTGGCTGATGGAAACAGCTCCTTTTCATCAGTTACAGTTCACTTCTTTCAGGCTCATTGTCAGCACCGTACACAGGCCAGTGCTGAGCTCTGCAATGAAGTCACCCTAGAAATGACACGGTGAGCATTTACTGACCTCCCAACTGTGTTTCCTTGTCCTGAAATAAATTTGAGCTCAGTTATTATGGTGCCTCTGATTTAATAATTGGCTTTTGGGAGACACTCAAATGCTTCAAATGGAATCTGTCTTAGGGTCAAATCCTGTCCCTGTTGCAGCTTATGGGAATTTTGCCATTGGACTTTAATGAGACAACAATCTGGCCATTAATCCATGAAAATTTGCTACTGTAATTCCCATTGCACTCCCATTTGGGACTCTGTTGTTCAATTCTCTCTGAACCAGCTTGCTTTCACTTTCAAGAGAATTGCACAGACCAGAGGGTAATTCAAAGAACAAATTCAGCAAGAGCAGGCACTAGCTGCATTAACTCTGTGACTGCCGGCTGGACACTGCCAAACCCAGCTGCAGAATCCTCCCCAGGCTTCCCACAGCCACTAAGTCAGTGAAAACACTGAGGAAGTGTCTTCCCCCTCATTTCAACAAAAAGACAACAAAAGCCCCATAAAGAAGGAGTTTCTATGGTGCACAGCCTGGGACCATTAATGGCTTTCACTTCCAAGAGCAGGGGCTGATTCTTTAGGACAGGAAACACCAAGGGACAAATTCTGCACAAGATGTACGTCCGGGCTGACATTAATGGGAGCGTACCTTAAGGCCAGGCCTTCCAAATTGCCACTTGCACATCCTGGCTGACTTCTATAAGCCTCTGTTTATCACAATGTATTGCATTTGTGTAGTGCTGTTGGATTTATAGGACACTGAAAATTTTCCAGCGAGATGCAAATGTTTCTTTCGAAGTGCCTGTAGGTCACTCAGCAGCTGTGCACCCCTGTCCCTACCCACCCTCCCTCCACACGCTTAGAGGCAATTCACAGACCCCCGGGGTTCACAGGTTAAACACCAGAGGTGTGTGTATACAAAGACAGATATTTTTATATATGTGTCTACATGCATAGATGTACAGCAGATTCTCAGATGCAGCCAAGAGCAAGGGAACTCCCACTAATTTCAAGTCTCTTAGCTGACTTTTCCTACCTTGGCAATTGCTCACCGCTCTTGGTCAAGGCTGATTCTAAAGTTACACTCCTGGACTTCATACCTACAACACTTTGCAGCGCTTAAAGAAATACCTCTATAAATCCAGTGGCAGATTTCTCTGTGTGGAAAGAGGTTAAATCAGACACTATCCAGGTTTCTGTGTCTCTGGTTAATAAAACACAAGATTTGTCTCCTCTTGCCTCCCACCGACCCTGTTTGAAGTGATCTGGCACGCTCTGGAAATGCACAACAAGAGCTCTATTATGTACACGCACTAGGTACAGCAGGTTTCACTGGACTGTAACTGATTTGTTTCAGATGAAGGGATGCTGTTAACCACCACTGTGAATATAATTGCTTAGTTGATTTCCACATTCTTGTCATTGTTGGCCTGGCTACTGCAAGAACAAGCTGGTGAGGAATTCCCTAATGCTGGGTAAAAAAAGGAAAAAAGAAAAAAAAAGGAAGTCTTCAAGTCAAACCAGGAGTCCATCCCACACCAGAGGCAATACGAATACCCCCTTTTCACCACTTCACTGCTTCTCCTTTGCTCCTTCTTTCAATCAGTACCAACTCCAGAAGGAGAAACCCTCCAGGTGAAGAGTGAAAGAGACCTTCACAGATGGCAAAAATTCTGAGGTGCCACCTCTGAGCAAGCTTGGGGATGGACAATATCCGACTCCTTCTATCACACGTGGCATGGGGCTCAGAAGGCTTTACCAGACACTCATTGCTGGCTGCTGCTCGCAGCCTGTCTTTGCACAAAGCATGGCTCTAACTCTGACATGTTGCCTCTGTAGCATGTCCTGTGCTATCAAGTTTGCAGGAAAGCCCGCAAATTCCAACTGAGATCAGAGCTGCATGCTCCCACCACAGCAGAAAGAAAAGGCAAAGCTAATTCTTCCACAATTGCTCGTTCTGGATTCAGTTCCCTTCGCTCAGAGCAGAGTGTTCACACCTTGGAGTCTGGTGGCACCTGCAGCCTCCAACAAAGACTGATGTCCACCTGTGCCAGACATTATATATCACAGAATCACAGAATATCAGGGATTGGAAGGGAACTTGAAAAATCATCTAGACTAATCCCCCTGCTGGAGCAGGAACACCTAGAGCAGGTCAGGTCACACAGGAACGCGGCCAGGTGGGTTTTGAATATCCCCAGAGAAGGAGACTCCACAACCTCCCTGGGCAGCCCCTTCCAGTGTTCCCTCACCCTCACCGTAAAGAAGTTTTTTCTCATATTTAAGTGGAACCTCCTCTGTTCCAGCTTGCACCCATTGCCCCTTGTCCTATCATTGGACATCACTGAGAAGAGCCTGGCTCCATGCTCCTGACACATATACTTAGGGTATGTATATTCTGGTTGAAAGCTTGTTGATCAGTGCAGAAATAAGCATGGAAATGCTACTGGAGAAGTCTGGTAGTCCTGGGGGACTTGGTATCCAGGTGACCCTAATGTCTCTCTACTGCCATTTCACACTATATTTCTCGACCAGGTTCTTTGGGGTCTTTTACTTGAGTGAGGAGAAAGTGTGGGGGGTTTTATTGTGTTCATCACTGAACATTTGAATCTTCTCCTTATGGTCAATTTGTCTGTCTGATGGAAACCCCCCCTGCACATCCTTCCTCCTCTGACTTCATTCTTTGCCAAACACCAGAAATGAAGGCCTCCCAATTTTACAAAGGCTTTGGGACATAATTTTTTTCTTCATTTGACACATAATGTCAAGCGTACACACAATTCTTTAGAGAATGGGAGTCCTAGGTTTGCTTGCTCACCTTTTAACTTATCTCATATGTGATTATTATCTAAATCTAGGGTTTAATGTGTTACCCATTTATCAGTAAAACTCTACTCTGAAAATAAGGAGGAAACACTATCATTTATAGCACTTGGAACATTTTACTTGCTTTAAGTAATTAATCCACATAAATTCTCCTTATGAGAAAAACCCACCCAGACAGTGGTGAGACACAGCCCTTTATAGAAACAGCCTGGTAGCATTTAGTATAGTCGACTACACTTCAGAGCATCGCTGAACAGCGGCACAGACACATAAACTCAATGCACTCTGGGTACGAGGAGAGGCCCGTGAGCTGCAGGCAGCCTGCAAGAATGGCAGCATATCTCTTTTTGATAAATGCTCGAGTTTTGCTCCGGACTGTGACCAAACCCTCAAAAAATATTCATATTGGAATAGCTCTTGTCATGCATCGACGCCTTAGGGTCCAAAGCACACTGTAAAAAAAAGAAAGAAGATAAAAAAAAAAGGCAATGAAAAAAAGATAGGCTCTGTCCCAAAGAGACAACTGGTAAAGGCAGGAGACGACAGAGGAGCAACACTGATGAGCACGACGAGCTTCGTCCCCAGCACAAGTCTCACAGCAGCCTCAGCACGCCCGCAGCCGAGTCGGTAAGTCAGCCCAAAAATATCTGTTATGTTAAAGTAATCCTTCTGTGGGAGTGGTTTCGCTCTGGGATGACATTCCTCTCAGAGGGAAAACACAGAGCGATCTCTGGCTGGATTCTTATTGTGAGTGACACGGGGAAAAATCCCTCGCGGTGGGAGAGCGATGTATTGCCTATGGCTCCACTGAAAGGTCTGCACAGGCAATCAGGCTGCTCCCAAGGAGCTGCAGGGCACCCAGCTGAGCTCGCCGCGCAACGCGGAGCTCAGTGCCAGCTTCGGCAGCAAGCGGGCCTGCTGGAGAGAGACGTGGCTAAACTGAAAAATCATGCTAGAGCTTCACAGACAGCCAAAGAGTGCGTCCTCAGAGGCACTATATATACCTACTGATCACACCCTATGGATCCGTACCGGGGAGCGGCAAGGAGAGCACGCTGTTCTTTGTGAGGGCAAGAGTCACCCAGCAAGAGACACTCCAAATTCCTGCCTTGCTCCACGTAATTGGGAAGCGTTGGTAGCCACAGGAGGTATGGAATCAGCATAAATTACTGGATCATGAGCTACCTAATATGCAAAGTTGCCCTCAGAATTAATTTGGTGGGCCAGGAAGGGCAGAATAAAAGAAGACAATGACAGCACATGAGATTTTTTTCCTGCTAATACCACTCAGCAGCAGCAACAGACCAGCCTGAGGTGCTTCTCCCAAAAATTTAACCAAAATTTTCCAAGGAACACGGCAAGGAAAGCATAACAGTATGATACCCATAGCTATGTGACACCCACAATAATGTGAGACCAATGATTCTCCACACTAAGAACCCCAAAATTAGAAGAGGTCCCTTCCAACCCCACATCATTCTGTGATTCTGTGCTTACTTCTTCCCACTTGTTATAAGGGAAAACCAGGGAACTACCTTTGGTACAGATGTCTACACCCAACATGTGTCAAAGACAGACCAGGGAGAGGGTCAGGAAGCTGTCAGGAGATGCTTGGGGATGGCATGACCCCAAAGGGATGGATCCTAGTAATATTCCATCTCCAGGGAAGTTGTAATTCACCCCTATTACATGCCCTCACATATTTCATCAATACATCATTGATCCTATGAATCTGACATGTAGTAAGTAATAAATTCAATATGATCTCAATTCCCCCAATACTTCACTTTCCATATATATTTTACTGTGAGCAGAAAGTCACTTCAGCTTTCCAACAGCGCTGCCAGGGAAAGTTCACGAATTGCATTTCGTGGTCTGTGGCTGAAGTGTGCAAAATGAGTTTTCAGTTTTACTGCACCAAAGGGAAGTGTTTTCCAGACAGCAGCAGAACTGCAGCCAAACATGGATGTTTAGCTTCAGCCTTGCAGGAAGGGCTGAGAAGCACACGCAAAGCACAATCCTGCCAGCACAGCTCTTCAGGGAGGTCACAGGCTAAAGGTTTACAGCACTTTCCCTAAAACAAGAAAGGAATTAATTCATCATTTCCATGCCAGGCAAAAGGTTAAAGAAAGACTCTCAAAGGCCAGGGCTCAGAGGTAAGCGGATGGAGCCTACCAAATATTCTGCACACTTCCTTCTCCTCTTGAATCACTGTGGCACCTTAGGGGGGGTCCCAGCTAGTGAGACCCAGAGCAGCTGAGCTGTCCTGGAGGTGGTATTAACAGAGCAAAACCTGCCCCAAATAGTTTATAAAGTACAACAGGGTCCAGCTGGTACAGCCACAAATACATACCTGCAAGATGTGAGAAACTGGACATGTGAACCCCTCCCAGACCAGGGACCTAACACAAGGTAAGAAAGGATTTTGATGTATCAGTAGCCTAACTGGGTGAGGTAGTTGGATTTTGAAAAGTTGGTAGTGGAGCAGCTGTGGTGGTACTCAGAGCAAGTTCGTTCTAATGGGAGGGAATGAGAGAAAACAGAGAATTTAACAAGGGAACGATGGGGGCTCATGTTGCTGCTTTGAATTGGGAGTCAACACCCTGACAATAAATAAAAGATCCATGCAACAAGTATCACCTGTGAACCGCTCCCACCGCAAAGACCAGTTTGATTCGTTACAGAAAACCAGAGAAAGAACAGCAGCACAGAGAGGCTGGGGACAAAGCAAAAATGCTTCAGGGTAATTCAGATACAGAATTCTAAAAGCCTGGATGAAATTATACCTGTGTGACAGTTCAGCAGAAGAAAGACCACGCATCAGAGACGTTACGCAAAAAGCAATTGATAACACGCTGACATAGTGAGGACAACTTTTAGAGAGACCCAGGGCAGGGGTTAAGCATGAGGATGGAGGTTGCTGCTGCTCAGTGATCCAGGAAGGAGGCAGGGAATGAAATATCAGGTCTCTACCCCAGGTACACAGAGGTGAGCTTACAGTCAGGTACCCCTTAGGAGTGCTCAGAGAAGACTATCTGAACGAAGCTAAAATTGAAGCTAGAATTGTAGCGAGGAGGAGGAGGACAGAATGACAGAAAGATGACAGAAGATCCTCCACCAAGAAGTCCACCAGTGTAAAGAAAAATGTGGTGAGAGGAGTGTGAGTAGAGGCAAATAGCCACAGATGGCCACGGTTGTCAGGACTTCAAGAAGGGAGATGTAACGAACTTCATTGAAGGTGGCTGACAGTGGCATAGAAGTATAGGTATAAAATAAAGTAAAGGTATAAAATACTGACTTTAAGCTTTTCCTAAGATGAAGTCACTAGAAATGTTGCTCCCAGCAGGATTGTGCAGTCTGTATCATGCACTTATTTAGAGCACAGAAAATTGCTGCATTTGAACTTATATTAAAAGAGAAACTCCCACCTCATCAGGATCTGGCCCACCGACTTCCAATTTCTGGTGTCACAACTGTGCCCTCTGCAAAAAAGAAATTGTGATGCCAAGGACAGATGACTTTCTTAAGGCACAGCTCAACTGCAAGTAGGAGAGAGGGAAAAATATGTGGATATAACACACAGCAAAACCTCAGAAAGGGTGAAGTAGAGCCAATGGAATAACAATAATCTGGGAATGCCCAACTCCTCTCCCATGGAAACAAGTTGAACATTTTGATGTGAAGGGCTTGTATCAGCCTTAAAACAGCCATAAGGTATGAAGTCTTGCACTCAAAAATGAATTCTTAACCTTCAAAAACTCTGCTGAGGAATCTGCCCTCACCAAAATCTTCAGGTCTCTGCATCAACCTGGATCCTACAAATGAGGCAACACCACAACCAGCAACAGTCCCAGGCCACCCCAGCAGGATCTGGAGCAAGGTCATCAACCTCCAGCCAATGTCACAGCAGGAGGCAGCCATCAAAAGAGGTGATTCCCCACGGTTTGGGGTTTCTCTCTTTTTTCCTCTTTTGCTTCCTTCTGAAGCTCATCAGCGTGATTCTTGGATCCAGGGGCAAACCGATTTGAACGCTCCCAATGTGCAAGCCATTGAACACTTCTCCAATAGGATCCACCTTTGTTTATAGTCCCCTTGGCTTACACAGGCCCTTCCCAATTCAGAACCTAAAGGACTGCACGCCTTAACTGTAGCCAGATGTCCACAGAGCTCTGCAAAAAGCTTTTTCTACCACTGCCACTTGGTTTGCTCTTCCCTCTGTTGCGTAGCCCAGGAATTAGTAGAATGTAAAATGTTTTATGAATTCCCTCTGCTCCCATTCAGTGTTAATATATTCAACGTGTTTTCCTCAGACCACAAGCAGACACACACATGCACGCTTTTTCCTGTTTCTTTTAATTTGTTTGCATAACTTAACTCCCAAAGCTGACCTGGAAACTTCACAGAAATTGGAGACAAACCCTGTCCACCTCCAGAACAGCTCAGCCTATTTCCAGTTCTAAGGAGGACCATTTCCAAAGGGTGAAATCTAACCTTACTGAAGCTTGTGGCAAAACTTGGAGAGGCTTCATTAAAAGCAGTTTGGCCAAAACTACCCCCAAGACTCTTCCCTCTTATTTATGGCTAAGGCCCGCTGCCTGCTTCATATGAGCATGTCTGAATTAGTATTCAGGAGTTTAAAGCTCCTTGGACCGTGCTTAAGCCCAGGCATATGATAACGGTATCACGTAGGAATTATTAGCATTGTGGTTGTTTTTTCCCCTAGACTTTTCTTTTTTTGCCTGAGACTGAACCTTCCAACTTGCTTTCTCCCCTTCAATCCCAGGAAGTAAGCACAGGTGTCAAATCTGCCAAATAAATCCCAAATCATCCCAAGTCTTTTATTTTTTGCAAATCAGCTAGGGGAAAAATGACAAACTGCAATTACCATCTTATTCAAGCACAAATTGCTTCATATTCTGCATAAATAGTAATTTTGTTCGCCAAAGTAAACTCTGACCTGATTTCAGTTTTCTTCTTAGTTAAAGAGGCAGTTGTTTGCGGCGTGGAAGGAGAGAGAACGAGCACTCAGAGCTGCTTATGCAGTACAGACCTAACAAGAAGGGTTATGAAAATCAGCGAGCAGGAACTGGTTGCTCTGGGTGCTGCATTTCCATCGTTCTGCTCCCAGACTGTGCTCGCAGCATCAACAGAAATCCTCAGAGAGCAGCAGCCTCCACAAAGCTTGACTTTAATAAAAGAGAATTCCCTTTGCACACTGTTACCCCAGCTGGAAGCTTCAAGGGGCAGATCCAGCTCCTCTCTCCTTGCCAGTGCTCTGCTAGCATAGCCCACGTAGCGTCACCATATGGTGGCACGGGGTAAGAAATTCACCTGGAAGGAGATTTATGCACAGTTTTGCAGCCATGAGCCAAATTTTTTTGCCTAATGCTATTTATTCCTATTAGTACTCCTGGGGTGGGGAGCGGAAAACACGTGATTATTGACTTACCCAAAGAGCCTATGTTCCATGTCAAGTGCCCTTGGAAGAAGAATCACTTCCTTCCCATGCAATCAAGTCTCCATGGAAATATCCCACAGCCAACAGATCCTTTGGGTCTAAGATCTGCTCAGCTGCAACGTTAACACCCTTTGGTCCCAGCATCAGAGGAAAAAAAGGGGTCTGGAAGGGGTTATAAAAGGGTCATCTACTTTATTCCTGCACCATAAGGCAAGATGACCTACACCTACATCTCTCCAGACAGACCTTGGCTTTAGTCCTAACAATCTCCCACGTTACAAGTTCCACATTGCCCATTCTATAAATACCTTCTTGTTGTCCAGCTTTCACTGCAGTGAAGCTCACTACTTCCCATCACATTAGCTTTATCAGAAGCCCAACATAAATGCCTCTGTGCAAACACACACAGCATGGGGAAAAAACAACAGGAGACAAAGGCATGTAGGTACCTGTAGGGCTATGATCCTATTGGCATTGTTTCGGGGTGGCTCCTGTACCTGAGTGTTGGAATGGAAGGACACAGGCTCTTTAGGAAGGAATGTTCCTGGAATGTGTTGATGATAAGAGGCACCAACAAGGAGAGGTGCCATACTGGACCTTGTTCTCACCAATGTGTCTTCACTAAGGGCAAATCACGCCTGACAAATTTGGTGGCCTTCTACGATGGTGTTACAGTGTTGGTGGATAAGGGAGGAGCAACTAACATCATCTATCAGGATTTGTACAAAGCATCTGACACTCGAGAGAGCCATGGATTTGACAGATGGACCACTCTGTGGATTTGGCAGGATGGTTGCACTCCAAGAGTTGCAGTCAATGACTTGGATGTCCATTTCCATTTCTCCCACTAACTCAGTGCTGCTACTGCTGCCTCTTCAGCATCTGGCTTGAACACAGCACAGACCCATTGGCGCTGCTCTTACTCACCCAGCTCCATCCCTCCAACACACCAGCAAAGCTCTGCACTAGGCTACAACTCAAGCCAAGAGTCCTGAAGTCAAGGTTTGCAACCCAGCACCTTCACAATCTCATCTCGGGTAACTGTAAATGCTGGTTTCAATCATTGTATTAATTTTTAGCTGCAACAATGCCCGGAGTTTCATGGGGTTTATAAGCACTTATTATTATTTTTATTGTAGCTTTGCTACTGGAACCGTGGCAAGTTGGGAAAGAAAGAGAAAGGGCAGAAACAAAAATGTTTAGAAATCACACATTATGATGAAGCACAAAATTATTTTTATTTCACCAAAGCAAGAGGTATGGGCTAAAACATCTGAATGCTTCAGATTTCTAGTACAGAAAAGAGTAGGAAGAAATTAGCAAACAACCCAGGTACCTTACTAAACAAAGGACAGAAATAGGTCAGAGCAGGTCAAACAGCTAAAGCCAGCTTTTCAGGCCCAACTGATCTGAATTCAAACCAATGATGTCAAATTCTGTAATTTACAGCTTAGTAGCATCTCCCCCTGGAATGTCAAAATAGCAACTCAATGCATAGTCCAGTGCTTTCACATTTCTCTAATGGAGCTATTCACATGCTGAACAAAGCCTGAAAGGAGCCAGGCTAGGGGGAAAAAAAAGTATGAATCTCACTCAATATGCAGAATTTAAAATGCAGGTCAGAGAACACAAGTGAGTTTAATTAGAAAACTAAAATGGGATCCTGCATGTTAATGCACTTGTTCGCTGTTTGGGTTCATTTCAAAGTGTTCCCATTTGATTGTCCTTGGAGACATTTGTGTTTGTATCCAACAAAGGAGATAAAAAAATGACAGGAAATGTTTGTTCTGGGTGTATCTGTGTAAATCTGCTTGCAGCAAAGATGTTATTGCAGCCCTGCACTACGGCACTGAGTTCACGGGTCAGGAACAGTTGGACACTCAGTGCTGTGTGAACCCTCTTCCCTGGAAAAGCCCTCACCAACCTGCATCTGTAGCAAAAATGCCATTTCCAGTGCACTGGCTTTTGACATTTTTACAGCTTTGGGAAATTGTGGCAAGAATGAGAGCAGTGACATAGACCTGTGTCACAACCTGCCTGGAAACGATCGGGTTTTCAGTGCCTGGGGCCAATTCCCAGCTGTGGTGCACAGGGATGCTGCTGAAATGCACCAACACAATCCCAGTGGATTTTAAAAGGAAAACATGACGTGCTTTTTTATGAATCATATTGCTTCTTGAAACCACCCTGTGTAACCCTGAAGGTAGAAAACCCTGAGTGAGGGGAGCACCGTCCCTACTGAAGCTCATCAGCTGCTCCTGGTGATGCTACTCAAACGTGATTACAGTGAAACAAGCTGCAGAGCAGTCTTCTGAATGATCTTTCCAGAAAGCTCTCTAGAGATCTTCACTATCTGGTTTTCAAAAGTTATTACATAATATAAGCCAGCACCTTTTATAGCTGGCTTTAATAAACTTTATGCAGTGGGGAAAAAAAAAAAAGAAGGATGTGTTGTGCTTATATTTCCTTCAATTTATGGCTTTTGTGGAAAAAAAAACATGGGGCAGAAATCACAGCAGAAGGAAACACTACAAAATACATTCAAGAAACAATTTAGGCTACTTCAGGCCAGCACTGACCCGAAGGGATGATACTAGGGGGTTATTCCCAGTATCCCCATGAAAGACCGTCCTCCTGCCTTGACCACAAAGACGTTATAAAAATACTCACATGGCTGTGAGGGAAAAAATAAAATACTGAGTGGAGACACACCATTACCTGCCTGTGTTTGCAACTGACCTGAAAAACAGTCCCGCAGGAATGGACTGAAGAGTGTTTTCTGACTGCTCCTACTTTCCTGTTGCGTGTGCTGTTCAAAACCTTCAATGCTAAAGTAGTGCACTGGTTCTCCAGTTTTCCACACAGGGATCTCCTTTCCTCCACGGAGACCTCTTCTGGTTGGAAGGAGACCTCTCCTCTTCCATTTGCCCAGCGCAGGAAGCGATGGGGAGCAGGAGTCCCAGTGCTGGGACACACAAGGAATTGAACTGGATTCAAAACAGATTACAAGCAGAAGATTGATCCATGTGGACGCTTGTTATTTCAGATGAGTGAAATGCAATTATAGCAAGTGGCAGAAAATACACACACACAAAGTTCATTAGCACCAACCGTAGGGTGTAAATCCTACTTCTGAAGTAACATGGGAACTTATTTTAAAGTAATATCCACAGATACAGATAAAAAATTAAGCAGACAAATTGCAGTAACATCACATGGTAAAGATGAGGAGGAAGATCCTCCTCTGTTCTTCTGTGCTACCTCAGCAGCAAGATCAAATGCTCAACTGGGAGATGGACACAGGATTTTCCTGCGCTGGGTAACAGCCACTTGTAAGATGGCCAGTGCCTGGACTGTGAAAGTCCTACTTTGTGTTACTTCAGCCTGGAAAATGCTAGATGTAAGTGGCTGCTGATTGAAATAAGTGAATCTCCGGTTCAATGCAGATGGTCAACAGTGGTGGGTGGCTCATTCCCCTCAGCGCGACCCAGGGCCATGGTCCGCTGCTCACCAATATCGTTCCCATGACGGGTCCATTGTGGAACCAGCCACAGAGACCTTCCTGAGTTTTAATCTCAGGCGACAGCTTGTCCAGGACAAGGTCTGCTGCAGCTAAAGGCTTTCCCATGAGGGACACTGCTCCCCACACAGACTGAGTGCACTCAAGACCAGTGGCAATATAACACCCACCTCCAGCAGCTCCAATTTGAGGAGCCAGCTGGGACACTACAAGGAAAATCCCAAGCAGACTGGACTAGCTTCTTCCTAGGAGAGACTAGTGGAGCTGGGGCACCTTTCCAGGTGCCCTCATCTGAAGAACACACATTGCTCTTCAGAGAAGCAGACCGAAACCCAGGATAAATGTTAACTATCTCATCTCAATCAAACCTTATCCAAAGGTACTAGCCCAAACGAAACCAGAACCTGCTTTTAAATCCCTCACCTCCTCATTTATGACCGAGGCTGCTCTTTGGTTTGCAGCTGTCTGCATGCTTGTATTCTGTTTAGATGAGAGCCGTTCCCCTGCCTGCCCTTAGCAAGGTGTGGCTGCAGTTCAGGACAGATCTCACTCACCAGCAGCACAGCAGGAATTTGAGGGCTGCATTTTTCTTTCCCAAAGGGGAGACAAAACCTACCAAGCATTTCTGCTTCTTTGAACCTTGCAGACAAACTGACAAAAAAAAATAAATCTCATTACTTAGGACATATTTTACCTCCTGCAAAGGGTGAAACAGGCCAAGTGCAGAGATAGTGAAAAAACCAAACCCAGCCACCACCCGCCCATCCCTGCACACTCACTCAAGCCTAAAGCATTACCAGAGATCTCCCACTGTGGGGAGCTACAGACCACAGTGCCCTCGACTCACTCAGAAAGAAATAAAATTAAAGGCCTTAATACAGCAGGTGGGAACTGGATGTCAGGGTTTCCTCCTGGAGAATGTGTAACGAATGCTGCTGTGATGGGAGAGTCAAAGAGCTGGGTACCCATGTGCCAGAACCAAGCTGGTTCCCTGAGCAAAGGGAGGTCCGCTCTTGCATGTCCCCCTCGAAGCCGCAGGTAGCTGATGCCCTGCAGGAATTTGAGCTTTTCCCTTCTTCAGAAATGCTCCTGGCTCTTTGTGTGCTGCTCCTGATAGAGGAATTCCCTTCCCCGACCCCCAGCAGGAGATCGGTTTAGGCATGTGCACAGACAGACAGCCTGCTAGGCCAGCCAAAACAGGCTTTCTTAAATCCCTCACGTTGACATCAGGTTGTGAGCTGATGCCTAAGAGAAAAATATATGGTAGCTTAGTGGAAAAACTCATAGTAAGCAGATGACCCTGTTTCACCTAGTAGAGAGTGATGGCAAAAATGAAATCACTGTTAGATGAACACCTGAATGAAGTGAGGTAAAGCAGCACAAGGATTGCAACATGAGCTAAACACAGAACTGAGAGCTCAAATCAGACTCGAGCTTTTGGATCCCAACAAAATCCCTTCACAGAAATAAGTGACAGTGAGATACTGAAAGCCATGGAGGAGTGGCAGCAAGTCAGTCATAAGGAGACGAGAAGATGTTGCTCCTTAAGATAGCTCCAGGGCTGACCTGTATTTGAAGATTTATCTTGAATACCCACTCACCTACAAGACTCTAGGGTGCACCAAGACACTGACCTCTTAAAAGGTCAAATTCTTAATAAGCACCAGAGTGAAGAAAGCACAAGATACAGCCTGTTTCTCAAATTCCAGGCAGGACGAATCCACTCCATCAGCAGTGGAGCAGTGTCTGATGGTGCCAAATTCAGCCCTGCTTGGGGTTGGGCTTTCGTTACTGGACTGAATCTGATACAAGCAGTTCAAAGACTATTGTTTTGGTTCTTCACCCCAAAAATGCTACTATTTTTCCCTTTTAAATAAAGACCTGGTACAAAGAACAGAGGCCAGAGAAACAAAAGTTGCTCCATCTGAAATTCCTAATGACAGAGCCCTCCCTTTTCTGGCAGGGAGGTTGAATCAAGTTCACTCACTGTCTAAGTGAGGCTGTTTAAGTTTAAGTTGGTTTGTTTAGATTCAGAGGAGAGGCCACAGAGTACACAAAAAGCATTCACAGATAGAGCAGTGAAGGCATTATGATCCATATAGTTACCAGGTTGGATAAGAAAACACTTCTCTGCAGCAGGTTATATAAAATCCTTCTTTCCTGCATTTTCACACACATAACCAGTGGGTAATTTGTTAAAAACACAAGACCTGATGATTCAGCAAAAGCATTGGTGATATATGACACATAAAATGAGGCTACATTTTTATCAGTTCCTCCCTTCCATCTGCCCTACGGCTTCTGTATCTATAACCTACTCCTTCTGCTTCCAATCCACTCCTCTCCCTCTCTCTGCATCTATTGTAGTAGATTATCTGGAGGCATCGCTTTTTTGCACTTTTAGGAGGTCCAGTTCATATAAGCAAGAGGAAAATGACCAAACAAGAAAACTACATGTAAATGTTTGCTCATTACTTCAGAGGGTGAGCAACTTTGAGCAGAGACTTCTTTTAAACACCTGCAGTTTGGTGGACCACAGCACTGCAGCATCACATCAACAGCCCAAGGCCTCTCTCACCCACTGTGGGAACGGCTCAGAGCTTTATTGGGTACATCTAGCCTAAAATAGGATCACTGCATTCCTGGCACTAGCTGAGGAGCTCTTAAGTAAACAGTCTTAAGGAGAAGTTGATGAAATGAGACAACAAACACACATTTTAAATCTCTGGGCAGTGCTCTCCATGTATATGACATGCTGGAGCAATTCCTTCCTGCTCTCTTCCTATTACCTCTTCCACAGCTCTGCAATGAGTTTCCCTGGCTTTAGTATGGCCACAAGTTGTGCCAGGGGAGATTTAGATGAGATGTCAGGAAAAACTTCTCCCACAGTGGCCAGGCACTGGAATGACCTGCCCAGGGAGGTGGTGGAGTCACCGTCCCTGGGGCTGTTCAAGAAGCATCTGGACAAGGTGCTACAAGACATGATCTAGTAGCTTAGTGAGTATTGCTGGTGACAGGAGGACAGATGGACTAGATGATCTTGTAGGTCCTTTCCAACCTTGTGTTTCTGTGTTTCTATGATTAGGATCACAGAAGACAAAACAGGTATTTATCTCTAGGGTGACCCCAAAGTCAGAAAACACACAAACTTCCTATTAACTTCACCAGAACTGGAATCGTGCTGACACGTGGCCACGGTTTATGCCTTGCTCTGGTTTTAACTACTGCAAGTACTTTTCCTTCCATAATTGTGTGAAGGGACACACACAGCTGCTGGAGGGGATGGAGGCAGGAAATGCATTAACTGCAAAACTCTTCAAGAATTAGAAAAAACGATTGGCTAAGAGTCATTTTTCTCTCAATGGCAATAGACATTTTAGCAAGACAGACACCCAGGCTTTAAAAGAAAACTAGAAGTAGAATGTGGTAGAAATACACCATCTTCAGATTTTTTGTTGTCAAAATAGTTAAAGTTTCTGTGTCCTATACATTAGAAACTCCCTATATTTTCATAGAATCATAGAATCATTGAGGTTGGAAGAGACCCCTGGGATCATCAAGTCCAACCATCAGCCCTACTCTGCAAGTTCTCCCCTACACCAGATCCCTCAACACCACATCCAATCTCCTCTGAAACACAATCAGGGATGGGGACTCCACCACCTCCCTGGGCAGCTGATTCCACTGACTGACCACTCTCTCTGGGAAATACTTTCTCCTAATGTCCAGCCTAACCCTACCCTGCTGCAGCTTGCAGCCATTCCCTCTTGTTCTGTCGCTCATTGCCCGTGAGAAGAGACCAGCACCAACCTCCCTACAATGCCCTTTCAAGCAGTTGTAGAGGGTGATGAGGTCTCCCCTCAGCCTCCTCTTCCCCAAACTAAACAATCCCAAAATTGTTTATCCCATTTCATATCAAATGTGCATGGGAGAATGGATGAAAACTGAAGTGACAAACAGGAGACAGTGCAGGCAGTAAAGTAACACCATGAATCTTCTAGATTTCAAGGTCCCCACGGGAGCTGACTCTCTGGAGATTTTGAATGCAACTCTAATACAAATGTAACATTTGCAGTGCATGTTAAGTGTCTATATTTCATCTTCAAAAGGAAACAAACCGTGGAACTGGCAGAACATAATCTCCTCGGAGAGCACACTCAAATGCAACAAAGCAGTCCATGGATGCTGGAGTAGCAAAATCCTCCAACAACAAAGGGAGGGTGGGCAGGTGGAGGGAGTAATTTAGGGCAGGAGTCAGTGCCAAATCTAGCACATACATTACTCTGCTGGGTGTGAAGTATGAAATGCTTGCAGAAAGCTCCACATGGCAAATCCAAAGAGATGTGCATGCACTTAAACACTTCAGGTTGTCTAAAGGCTGTAAATGGGAAAAATCAGCTTAAATTCAGAAAAGACGCAGTGACTGAGGAGCACAGGGTGGTTACACAAGGTCAGGAAAGCTGAGACAAGTCCTGTCTGGAAGCAGCATGGAGGAACGGTGTCCTCCAAGAGCCCACATGCAAAGGGGGGAAAAGAGAGATTTTTCAACATGTATTTAATGCAAGTTCTAAAACAATATTCCTACTGAAAACCCTGAAACAGGAAGGCTAAAAGTACAGAGAAAGCAGGAAACATTGTCCCATCTACAGAAGGCCAAGTATCAGGCTGAGGGACCCAAGGGCACCACAAAGAAGAGAGTCAGCTCTTTGGCAAACCAGCCTCGGGTGGCTGGAAGAGAAGTCAGCTGCATCAGCCAAGGCACTGCCACTGAAAAGGCAGGATTTGTGCCTAATGCATTTGCCTAATGCACAAGAATGTGCATTCTTGTGATTTTCTTTTTAGATGTTCAAAGTAGTACAACCATAACTTACAATCATCTTTATTCTGTGAAAACAATGGCCAAACCAAATTCTTACCTTCAACTTTTGGCTGGCAAAGAAACAACTTCCCAGTGCCCTGACAGCTGTGGGGAACCTTTGGGAGCAGCGATTACTTAAACAGAGTGAAGTGACAAATACTCTCAGATATAAGCTAATGCGTTCTCTAAACCTGGAGATACCCCTTATGCCCTCCTGAAAGCAGCTGTTTAGGGACTGCTGGGACAACAGACAAACTTCTTCAGGTCTCATCTTTAGTGGGCGAGAAACCATTGCCTGAAGGCAAAGAGCAGGAGTGTGAAATCAGCTGCTGACCCTGAAAACACTGTCTCATTCCATCACGCAGAAATTAGTATGGTTAAACTGAACGTCTGGGAAAGAAATCAGTATTTTGGAGGACACAGTATAAAAAGGATAGTTTGGGCATTCAGGACTTTGGGTTGGTTTTTGAAACTATTTGCTGAGCACCTGGCAAAAAAATATCCATTTCTGTGAGTGCACATGCAACAGAGGTCGTGCATTATAGAGTCTCCAAGTTGGTAGGAGCTTCAGAGACCTAAGTCTCCCCAAGAGTCTTTACTTGCATCTTAAATTACTAAGGCATTGCCCTGGGACAAAACAAACATTTTTTTGCCAAATGTGACCGACCTGCACATTCTGATGATTGCAAAATTTCAGTTTTCAGCAATTTTCATGGTCTTCAAACACAAGCATTTGTAACGATTGCATTATCTAGATCAACACTTTAATACATACATTAAAATTAATTAGTTAAGCTGAGGATCTTGCCTAGCAGCATTTCCTGTTCAGTGATTCGGATCAGCATGGGCTGATCCTTATTGGAATGCCTGAAACCTTTAATTGTATTGCACGTGAACACAACAGGATTCTATGTTCATGGCAGTGATTTAATGCCCACTCCCCCTTAATGAAGTAAGTCTTTTAAGTGATCCGCAGAGAAAAAGCTAACAGCTTGAATACTTTGGCCCACACAGCTTATGGGAGTCCCTTTATTGATCAGCATAAACCCCAATACTTCTGCAACAACTCTCCTAGCAAATAAATGTCGCCAACAGTTGGGCTGGTTTGGAAATGAGCACTGCGCTCCTGGCAACGGTTTCCCTTGAAACAGCCAGCCGAGTTCTCATTACCAAACTCATTTTGCTATCACTTATCAGCAACACCTGGAGCAACTCTGCTGACATTAATAACCTGACAACGGGGTAAAATCAGGCTGAGTGAAAATAAGGACTCAGTATCACAAGCAATTACAAGTTTGGTGTCTATTTATATCATAGAATCATTGAGGTTGGAAGAGACCCTTGGGATCATGGAGTTCAACCATCAGCCCTACTCTACAAAGTTCTCCCCTAAATACCAGGTCCAGGCTTGGCCTGGCTGATCTAACTCTCATGAGTATTCATGAAAAACAAGTATGCACAAGGTGGGAGGGGAACAAAGTAAGCTTGAAAGAGCACAAATTGAAATATTGCTGGCTGCTTCTAATCCTCTCACCCTTTATTTACCCGGTGAATGCAAACTGCTTTAAATGGTATTTTTCCTCTAATACAGATAAACTTGAAAAAAGCTTTTCCTCATCTCCCTTCTATTCTGGCAGGTCTACAGCACCCTTCAGAAGACTACAAATGATCTTCACATTCCAGTCTAAGTGAACCCAAAGCTGCTCCACTCTGGAAACCAAGCAATGAGGCACTTCACCAGTGACTAATGCTGCTGCGGGCTTCTCAAGTGGAGTGATGTTATTTCTGGCCAGTTTTCTAGCAGAAGCAAATCAACTCAAGTCTCTCTAGATGCATTCACTTAGATACAATATGTGTCTTAACGAGTAACACTCGTGAATTTGAAAATTGTCACTAATTTTGAGTTCCTGTGTTGAAGCACCTTCTGTCTGACTTTTAAATACCAGAGGATGTGACTTCATCAACTCTGGAGATGACCAGGACTTCAGAAACAAAATGAAAACAGAAAGACCAAACCCCATAAACTCACATCTTAATTTAGGGTCTGAAAAGCTAAGGAAAGTAGTAAGAAATTCAGAGGAAACCTCTGACGTTTTCATCTCTCTGCTTTAATTCCTGGGGATTTTCTTCCAAGAGAAAAGAAAAAAACTCAAGAAAATGGTATTCTACATTTCACAGATGCTGGGAAAACAAAAGTTGCCTTTGTCCATCCCTTCTGTGCCACTTACAATTTTGGAAACCAGATAGTCCCAATCTGATCAATTGTTCCTTGCGCAGAAGCCCTTCTACATCTCTGATCAACCCTGCTGCACCCCATGGACCTTTGCCAGGACATCCCTTTTTGTGAGGCACTTAGGAATAATCTGAGCAGAACAGATCTCAGCATAGATTCCTCTGGAACTTCACTGCCTTCCCTCTGTTCACCACAAGCCTTTGTTTCTTCTCTTTTAATTACTGATATGGCCATGCCACGATACTCCCTCCTCTACCACAATTGCTTTGCCTCCTAAAAAGCCTTTGGCAAGGGCTGCATCAAAACTTATCAAAATCTATATAGACAATATTAACCAAACCACTTTACCTACATACTTAATGATCTCTTTGGAGATTTACAAACCAAGAGGTTTGTGGATGCCTTTAAAGAAGCCATATGAATTCCTCCTCAGCAGATTTTGTTTGTCCAAGCATCTACTCATTTTATCCTTTATTAGCCTCTGCAAAGTTGATGATATTGCAGGCCTGTAGCCCTGTAGCTCCCCACATTCCCTTAGAATCTTTGTATGGTGGACATCCATTGCCCACCTTGTAGTCTTCAGATACTGAGAAACTTAAGATACTGTAACCAATGCAGTTACTTAATGTTTGAATTCCCCTAGAGCTAGTTCACCCCTTAGGTGAACACCATCATATTTGTAGATCTACTGCGTCATAACTTCTTCCACAGTAGCCTCAATATTGGACATATTCTCTCCTGAGCTTACCCCAAAATGCTCTATAGCTGCCTTAGGTGTTTCTTCCATAGTGAATAACAGCACAAATAATTAATTTGGCTTCTTTGCAATGTTGTGTCCATCATCTCCAGCTGCTCCTTTTTAAACTGTGATCATCAAGTGACCCTGCAGACTCACTGCTCAGCTTTTTGTTCTCAATACATCTGAAGAATTCAGTACTAGTCTTGAGTCCATTAGCTAGTTGTTCCCTTTTGGTTTATATTTTTATCTCTCTTCTGCCAGAGATTAGGATTCTTTTCGTTTTCATCCACTGGATTCGCTTTCAGCTTTTCAAAGACTGCCTTCCTGTAACTTCATAACCGAATATACTTTGCTCTTTAGACCCTACCTGCTCCCTTTCACCATCTTCTCAGCCCTTATTAAAAGGTGGTATATACCAGTGGTGCTGGTGTGGTATCGTTCAGCATCTCCTCCATACATCCTGCAAGTGTTTAATTCTCTCAAGAGGCCTTTTAAACATCATGTTATCAATCTTCATCATACACGTGTACTTAATCTTACAGAAACTGAGTTGGCTTTTTTACCTCTGTAGGGGTGTTGAATCTAAAATACTTTGTAGTCGCTGGTATGAGCAGCATTTAAAACTGCAAAATCTTCAGCCAGATCTGGCACCTCACTTAATGCCAAGTCAAGGGTTGTATTTTCTCTTGTGGCACACCTTGATCAGCTGCTGCAGGAAACAATCGCTGACAGTGTCTCCCCATTTCACCTCTGGGCAAATATCAAACAAAATGGGAAGCAGCAGACACTGTGGTAACTGGATTTTCCACATACGAGAATATTTTCTGCCCCAATGATCTCCCTGTGTGCACTCAGAATCACTGTCCTGGCAGAAGAGCCAACAGTAAGAATCCAGTCTTCTAGTCTTTCTATGTAGACATGAAATTTCAGTCCAGCTTGCACAGAACCCCTGACACCTCCTGCTGCCTGGCCTGACCTGACCTGTCAGCTATGGTGCGTGGGGCTTTTTGAGTGAGCTCAACCACTACAAATTCACACCCAGACTTGCACCTTGCTGCGAATCAAGCCTTTCCAGATGGCAGGCGACACCTCAATGTCAGCAGTATAGTTGTTCTGCTCTCTCTTATCGCTAAAATAAGCCACTGACAGGTCTTCCTGATGGCCTTTAAAGAAACAAAGAAATTACTTAGGTACAAATCTTTACTAGTAATATTAACAGTAATAAGGTCTGAAAAGTTTTTTGCAAAATATGGGCTAATTTTTGTGTGGAACTGCTACTGTAAGGGGTTTAGCTCAGTGGCTGTGGGACAAGAGATGACAGCACCTCTCTGTCTGTCTTAACTTTCCCAGACACACCATATTGTCAGGAGAGGCTCTTCTCAGAATTAATTCTTCACATCCCGACAGCGCTATATTGAGCACGTGGACTCTCATCCTGAGCGATGGCCCAAATGTTTCTACAGGAAAACAGGTCAAGCCCTGGCTGCAAGATTTAAATGAACCAGAGACTTTTGTTCATTCAGAGACTTTGTTGTCAAAGTACTTCTTGCTGCCCAAGAGCGTTTTTAAGTTATCTGTGAAGACCGAACTAAGCAATGACCTGGATGAAGGGATGGAATGTACCCTCAGCAAGTTTGCCAATGACACAAAGCACAGAATGCTGTGCTGCCATTCAGCAAGACCTGAACAGGCTGAAGAGTTGGGCAGAAAAGAACCTGATGAAATCCAACAAGAGCAAGCGTAGGGTCCTGCACCTGGGGAGGAATAACCCACAGTTATCTCCCCCCCATGGGGGGAATAACCCACCAGTACACGTTTGGGGATGACCTGCTGGAGAGCAGCTCTGAGAAAAAAGACCTGGGAGTCCTGGTGGACAACAGAATGACCATGAGCCAGCANGAGAGCAGCTCTGAGAAAAAAGACCTGGGAGTCCTGGTGGACAACAGGATGACCATGAGCCAGCAATGTATCCTTGTGGCCAAGGCCAATGTCATCCTGAGGTGCATTAAGAAGAATGTAACCAGCAGGCTGAGGGAAGTTACTCTGCCCTGGTGAGGCCCCATCTGGAGTACTGTGTCCAGTTCCGGGCTCCCCAGTTCAGGAAAGGCAGGGAACTGCTGGAGAGGGTACAGCAGAGAACCACCAAGATGATTAGAGGCCTGGAGCATCTCTCTTACAAGGAAAGGTTGAAGGACTTGGGTCTTTTTAGTCTGGAGATGACAAGGCTGAGGAGGGATCTGATCAACACCTATAAATACTTAAGGAGTGGGTGGCAAGAGGAAGGGGCCAGTCTTTTTTCAGTGGTTCCCAGAGAGAGGACAAGAGGAAATGGATACAAAATTGTACATAAGAATTTCCATCTAAAGGCAAGGAGGAAGTTCTTCCCTTTGAGGGTGCCAGAGCACTGGAACAGGCTTCCCAGAGAGGTGGTGGGGTCTCTGTTTCTGGAGACGTTCAAAACCTGCCTGGACATGTTCTTGTGCAACTTGCTCTAGGAGGACCTGCTTTGGCAGGGGGGTTGGACTAGATGATCTCCAGAGTTCTGTCCCAACCCCATATCATTCTGTGATCCTGTGCAGAGCAATGTCCTTGCTCTTTACTGCTGCAGAGACACTGGATGGATGTGAAGGCTTTTATTTTTGAGAGCTCTGTGCTTAGGAGTAGGAAAGGAGAAATGAAACAACAGTTGTCCTTGGCACAGATTAAGAAAAAATATGCCTTGTCCCAAAAATTGTAGTTTAATTTTGGTTTCACTTGAAAAAGTAAACATTACAGAACAATAAAATCCTGGATTTGACATCCCTTAAGCATCAAAAAGGTATCAGTCAATGTCAAGCTGAATACAAAGAAACAAACCTTTTTTTTTTGTTTTGTTTAGTAGCTAGAAATTAATAGCTAGAAATGAGTCTTCAACCCTTTAAACTCCAGGACTCAACCACAAGGAGAGAGCTGCTCTTCCAGCTGTCGAGGGCAGCCATGGAGGCAAACCCCCAAATACTATAACAGAATTCACTGACGTATTAACTCCCTCAGTTCCACGAGTACATCACAGAGTCCCAGATTAATTTTGGTAGAAAGGGACCTCCAGATGTCTTCTCATCCTACCCCTGCTCAGCGCAGGGCAGCTCACTCAGGATCCCACCACCTTAGTACTTGGCAAAAAACATGTGGGTTGGCAGAGAAAAGAAAACAATGCAGCTGGAACACGACATTGATCACATCATTTAGACTCACTTTTCAGAATAAAAACCAAGTTTTTGGGTGTTTTCAATAACAAAATGACCAGGTACAGACACAAGGAAAATACTTCTCGTTGCCAAGACCTGGCACGTTGTGCAAGGTGACCTGAGCCACGTGTGCCAGGCTTTCTCATCCTGCTGAAGTTCCTGCCTGGCACTCACTGACCGAGGGTCTGCATCTCTCTTCATCTGCCTGATGGAACCAAATCCAAGTGCCTCTTGATGTTCAGTCACTCCCTCTCTCATTCCCTGCTTCTGTCATGAGGCAGAGAACAACAGAACGGGATCTCTCACTATTTAAATTGACCATAATTAGCACAATGAGACCCCAGGTCATAGATGCTGTACAGCTCTAGACAGTATAATTACAGGGATAAATTGAGTTTAATAATTTTTCCACTTGCATATTCCCTTTTTGCCTCATTTTTCCTCAGATGGATTACTAAAACACTCATCTGGTTGTGTTCAGTGGGCTTATCTCTGCCTATAGGACCCTTGGATAAGGTTGGATTTTGTTATTTAAACCTTATTTCCTCCTCTCCTATTCTGTCTTTTTAAAAGAATATATATATTCAACTCCCTCCACCTTCCACATTTTTAAACTCCCTTTTCACCACTCTAGCTTTTTAAGTTTGAGCTATTAAAATAAAAAACCCTGCAATGTGGTAACAGGAAGAAGAGCTAAAACCAGCAGGCAGCCTTTTATTGTACTTGGTAACAAAAAGTAAAACTTTCTTAAGAGTAAATGAAAAAACAGAGCGCTTTAATATTTTAATGAAAAGCTGGAAAACTTTTTTTTTTCCCAAAGTTTTCCACTGAAAAAATTTCAAAAGATACTTTTGTAAAGGAAAAAAAGATTTTACATAGCAAATAAATGAAACCCCAAAGTCAGTTCTCCCCTTAGAAACTTGGGGATAGACATTTATTAGGGCCTTTAACAACTGGACAAGGAGTAGTGGTTTTAAACTAACAGGGGGGAGATTTAGACTAAATAGAAGGAAGCCATTTTTTACAATGAGGGTGGTGAGACACTGGCCCATGTTGCTCAGACAGATGGTAGATGTCCCATCCCTGGATAAATTCAAGGTGAGGTTGGACGGGACTTTGAGCAACCTGACAGAGTCCCTGCTCATTGCAGGGGCATTGGACGGGATGACCTCTACAGGTGCCTTCCAGCCCAAATCATTCTATGACCTGAAGGGCTGTTTCTAGCTGTTCCTATTAACAAAGACATTGGGTTGACCACTTGTCCAGCACTACCAGCCCTACTGGAAAAGTTGACTAATAACTTTCAGCAGATTCCTAACTTGTAAGTAGGCTTCAAGACAAAGCAGCTCACTTCCTTGCACTCCACCACAAACAGAGACCCGCAAAAAGAATTTCAGGTCAAATTCCCTGGATGCAAGTGAGGTGAATCATGACAACCATAACACAGGCCCCAATTACAGTCTGAAAGGAAAAGCACAACAAACCACTCAAAACAGAAATCTCAACCATGGTGATGACAAACAGCAAAGACAGATGAAACTGCACAGACCCACAGAGCTTCCTGCAGAAGAAGCTTGGAAGCACATGCCAGAAGGGCTGTCCATGCACCCAGGGTGCAAAAATTAACAGATTAAAGTTACACATGATGCATCAGGAAAGAAATATATTTTAAAGACAAAGCTGAAGAAGCTGCAGAGCTGCACCTTTCCAGACAGCAGATGAGTGCTACTGGTCATACTGGTCTTCACGAGCATCTTTATGGGCACGCTGTCACTCTGGGGAACAATATTGAAGACTAAGTTCCCAGTTGCCCTGACTCCCTCCTGCCCTCAGGTTATCCTCATACATCACCTGCACTGGAGTGACAGAAACCTCCCCACAATTTTGAGTGAAGGGACAGGGCTTTACATCTCCATATTCCCCCAATCAGCAACATTTCTTCCTTGGTTCTAGATTTCAGTGTTATTTTCTTTCACATTCTCTGCAGAACTGAAAAAGCCTGGTGTGAGACACTCAATCCAGCTCTGAGATACTCCTCAGTAGAGCAGATGAGTGCCCAGTAAGATAAAGTAGATGGATTGGGAGCATAAATGAGCTTTAGGGTCTGCTCCTGCAGCTCCACAGGACATCCTAGGGAGTTTCTGCTGAGGCTGCGAGGATGAACCTGCTGGGTTTGCGTTCATTCCCTCACCAGTTAATAATAACTCCCAGAGCCTGCTGTGCAATGGATGACTTCAAAGGATGTGGAAACTTCAAGCCCAGCCTGTGGCATCACAGCTATTTATTTATTTTAAATTAAAGCCAGGCTCAGAGTACCTTATTACATAAAATAGACAAGGACTGTTTCCTTAAGAAAAAACGTATTCTACAGTTTGCCTTTTTGGTTTTCTCTTATATCCAAGTGCCGTAAAGACCCTTAAGGCTTATCTCGACAGCTTTACCGCCATGGTGTTGTTTACTCTTTCACAGAGCTATTTGTATTGAAATTCTACCATATCAATTTATTAAATAAGCTTGGAGGCTGTGGAATATGCGCTTATGTGCTGAACTTGAAACGATAGCTTTGGTTTATGGAAGCAATTTCCATTGCAGAGCCGTGTTCGAGACATTGCTTTAGAACTCTGATTTTCTTATGAAATGAGAAAATTGGCTCATTTAACTGCATATTTCAAATTAATTTTCTAGCTCTACTTCATCACATTAGGGCTTTTCACTATAAAGTCTTCATTCTATTTTCAAATTTTCCACTCATTTCCCATGAGAATTTAAGCAACTGGCTGAGACCCAATTACTTTTTAAAAAAGCATTGATTTTTGATGTGCTAACTTTTGGTGATCGTATTTGTAGGGCTGTGTGTGTGTGTGTGTGTGTGTGTGTGCAGTGTATTTATTGTTTTCTAACCTTGGTGTGACTCGAAAGTAACCTCCTTCAAAGGGAATCCACATTTCCTGACTCAGTGTTGCTCTCTTCTTCACACATCCTAGAAAAAATGGTGTTGAGATCCAGGAGATCATGAACATCTGAGAATTACTGATCTATTACATAAAGCAGAAAACCTGATAATAAAGATGAGGTATCCACCCTATTCAGTTAGCCCTAGTAACTGGTCCCTAAATCTGAGAAATTGAATTAGGATAGTATATGTGGTTCCTTCTGCAGAGCCTTTGTCCCACCACAACAGGGCCTTCATCACCACCTCAGGTGCTGAGATTCTCTAGAAGTCTCTTTTAAGAAATTGCTGGAAATCATATTTCTTCTGGAGGAACACAGAATTGCAGAGGAATCTCTAGTAATTCACAGTATCCTCCAGCATCAAAAGAAGACAGCATCAAAAACACCACCAAACTGCAGGTTCAAAATAAAATATTCCTTTATACAACACTCAGCCACCTTAGTGAACTCCTGGCCTTGTATAGTATTGCTCTGAACATTCCGTTTAATATATTTTAACAAATGGAAGAAGGAAGGCAAGATATTTAGAAGGCTATTAAATGCAGTGATTTAATGAGTAGGTCCCTGAACTGCAAACTGCTGGCAGCAGGACACACTGTCGCTACTTGCTTGCCCATCCCCATTTTTCCCCAAGCATTTGCTGTTGGTCACTGTGAGGATGCTAAAATAAATAGTCTGGTCTAATTAAACCACAGAGACATATCCAAGCAGAAAAATTATCAAGGTACCTGAGATACAAGAGAAGGTAGAATACAAAGGGCTATTTGGTTGGCAGAATACAAAGAACCCCCAGATTAGTTCAAGTTTCTCATGCTTTTTCACACTGGTTCTTGCTGTGGGGCTCTCCACAGGCACCTTCAGCATGGATGCTCCAAGGCCAACGCATCGCAGAGCTGAGGAGTGTGCCAGGGGATCTCACCACACAGTTCCTGCAGAAATCAAAATTCTGCAACTACCGAGGAGGCCGTTGTAACAAGATCCCCTAAAAAGGCAAAAGAATGTTCTAACCATTTATAAAGCACTGAAAGAGCATCAGGAACCACTCAAGTAGCTGCACACCATGGAACTGATTCTTAGCACCAACACAAGATTGCACTTTCTCTGCAGTAAGCTTTGCATTGAGGTGGTTATTATTCATGGGGGAACTGGATTTCCTAATGGCAGAATGAAGTAGTGGAATCTTTGAGATTTCTTCACTTTCACATTTTTCCTTTCCAAGCTGTGGGATGGGGGAAAACAAATCAGAGGGTGGGTGGAGGGAGCACAGAATAGAGTCAGCTTGACCAGCCAAACCCTGCCGACAGCGCCAAATATCATCCAGCAGCAGTTATTGGCCAAAAAGCCCCAAACGGACTCAAGTGTGTTCTGTAATTGAGATACACGCAGTTCCAGGCACAGCAGCTAGACAAAAAAATGCTGAAATAAGCTCAACCATGGTAGCGTGATGCAAACAGCACCCCTGAGAGAATGAAACTTGTATGAATGGCTTGAGATGAACAGGCTGCAAAGTAATAGATGAAAGAGTGTTCTGGCAATCTGAAACTCTTTGGGATGTAACACCATCCAGAAGGAAACTTTATAGAAAACAAAACTAAAAAGCAGCTACATCTTCCAGGGTTTTTTTCTCTATGTTCACACATGGAGAACTCCTAAATAGATACCAGGGATGTCTCTCAAACTTCTGCCTGTGGGGGAACGCTCTCTCCATGAAAGATCTTTACAGAGAAGAGCCCGACTACGTGAATGGTCACTGGAAAGACTGGCGAGGCACAAACATCCTGTGGAACAGCCCCATAAAGCCCATCGCACTCCCTACTATAGTGTGTTTACACCTAGCCAGCTAAAAGCACTTACAGAATTTATACATATTTCCCCTCAGATAAACAGCCAAGACAAAACTCATGTCTCTCAGGCATGGGAAGCTAGAAACTATGCTGTGGGGCTTCCTGAAAGGTGCTTAATGTGTCTAAGACCCGAGTCCCTTTCTGAAGGGCTGAAGCACAGCACAGAGAAAGCATCCATCTTTCCCTTAGATCCTCATCCCCACACCAGATCTGCCTGAAGCCCTGACACCTGACAACGCTTCCCAATCGCGTCTCACTGAGCATAAAGCCAGCGGGCAGTTCTTGGTGCTTAATGAATGTGAGATCTGTCTGCAAAAAATGCCCCGAGACATCTTCTCCCTTTTTATACAGAAACACATCCGTTATTTGTAGAAAGGAGACTTGACAACACTCTGCAAATGAGCAGAGCCCCTTCAGGGCTCACAGATGCAGCAAACCTTTTCATAATCCAAACACCCACAACAGAAGGGGTTGCACCGTGACACAGATGAGAGTCCTTTGCAGGCCTGAGAACTGCTGTGGTGGTACAGCTTTATGCTCAAGCATGAACATTTGCTTTAGGGTTGAATGTGTGTTCCAAGGCCTCAAAAATAATTGCTGCAGCAATTTAAGATCCTGCAGTCTGTGACAGTGCAATTTGATTGCCCAGCCTTGTGGAAGCTGAGTGCTTCCGCAATAAAATGAGCAAGAGTCTGGTGTGTGCTCACAGAGCATGAATCAATAAAATTAAATCACCAAAGGGACAATTGTGAAGCAAGACAGGCCTTTCCAAACTTCCTCTAAACTTGACTCATTAGCTCCAGAATGCCAGTTACCTGGCTGCCTCCAAGATAATTCTCTCGAGAAGCGTCTTATTTGGAAAGAAGTTAAACTACTATTTGAAACAGAAGTTACCATTTATTCTGGGGATAATGAAGTCCATAATGGAGGTCCACCAGACTACCTGCCACATATCTGGGACCTCTTCCACCCACATATATCTACAGAAACCTTTTGCAGGTACCTTTCAATCACACAAGCCTCACAGGTGTTGCAGGCAGGGGCGCACTTCCATCCATAACCAGTTAGTGCAAACCGGTTAAGAACTTAAAAACATTATTAAGACTTAAAAACATTATTAAAGAAGGAAATATTTAAATAACAAAAGTTTGAAACCTAAGAAGATCAGTATAATTGTATACAGTTATCTGCAATTATTTTCTCAGCTTTCATAATAATAACCATTGTGAAAGGCTAATCCACAGGAAAACTACTGTCCTGGGGCAAAGAACAACCTTCCGCTTGGAAGTGCTCAAATACATCAACTATTTCTGGATTAACTGTACGTGTTATCCTTCTCAGCATCAAAACTATAAGCTCCTGGCACATTAATTATGAGCAATGCACATTAATTAAGAGCAACCTGGTCTAGTGGAAGGTGTCTCTACCCATGGCGGGGGGGTTTGGAACAGGTCCCTTCTGACTCAAACCACACTGCGACTCCATGTCAGTCATCCCCCTTGAGCTTGGCTGGGCCAATTGATATAGCCAAGAAAAAGAAAAAAAATAGACAAGTTTTCAGGGTCACAAATTCTTCTTCAAATACTGGAAATTTTTGTTTACTCTAGACCTCTTAACCAAGCTATAATATCTGGGTTTAGTCCTGCATGATTCATCAACGTTGAGGTAACCGTTGAGGTAACCCACAAGAAATATAATTTTTAAAGAATTCCTAAAAAAAAAAGAAATATGTGGGTGGGAAATCCCTGCTTGTTGCATGAGGTCTTCAACCCTTGGACTCTGCTGTGGGCCAGAGTGAAAATCAGCAAGCGGCTGTCATTCAGACCACACGGGATTAGCACTGAGAAGGTGGAGGCAGAGAGCTCTGGGGAAGCTGGGTTGTTCTGATCATAGAAT
>VZTM01024201.1:198696-217925 GCA_013400555.1 Jacana jacana | reverse complement strand
TCCAACAATCGAGTTATCTTATCATAGAAGGAGATCAGGTTCGTCAGGCAGGACCTGATGTTCAAAGGGGTCAGAGTACTTTTCCATACTCTAAGCTTTTAGTCACCACTCTGTAAGTCTTAGTAAAACAAGACATGGTCACATAAAAAAGAACAAAAGAAAACAAGTAATTCTCACTTTAATTTGTACATCTTATTCCAAAGGAACAGAAACAGACACAGCAGCACAACTGAGGCACATCAAGGGCAGCAAGGCCACGTGAAGTCCATTTGCACATTTTGTATTTTAAGAATGTAATTATATATAGGTTCTGCTCCACCAGGAAATTCTAATTCTATCCAGAAGTGGCTCATACACCACTAAGTCAAACATCTAAAATAAGAAGTGAGACCCTGGGGTCATCACCAATTAAAAAAAACAAACAACAAAACAAACCACTCCAAACAAAACCAACCAACCAAAACCACACACCCTCTATCCACCCCTTCTAAAAAAAGCCAGGAGGAATGAAAAGTTTCCTAGCTAAAGAAATGGAAATAGGACTGTGAAATGAAAGACTACAGGCGAGCTGTAAGTCAGCTGCTGGACTAAAACCCCCAGTCTGTACTTTGAGATTTAAGGGAAACTTTGCTAACAAAAAATAAATTACACTTTTGTTAATATTGAAAGTATAATTGCAGTTTTGTGACAAATTATATTAAAATAAGTGTAGGGGAATAATTAAATAAAACCACCACAACTGCTGACCATCAAAACATGTAGTTACCACTACTGGATTTTAACTGAAAACACATGATGCCTCCCAGTAACAGCTGGGAGTCAAAATTTCTGCACGCTGTTTTACAGGGTTGGTGATTCCTGGATTGGCCATTCGGGACTTTTGATGGATCACAGACTGTACCCAGTAACTGCCCCTCTGTTTGGAAGGGTAAGAGTTTAGCAGTGCACAGGCTGACCTTGCAGCTGGCCTCAGTAGCAAAGAACAGCCTTGAGCATGTTTAATTTGTTAGTGCAGACACTGCCAACGTCTGATGTCTGTCATTACGGGTTCCTTGGGTTTTGACATCCCGGGCTGCATCAAAAGAAGTGTGGCCAGAAGGTTGAGGGAGGTAATTTTACCCCTCTACTCCACTCTTGTGAGGTGTGGTGAGACACTGGCACAGGTTGCCCCATCCCTGGGAGTGTTCAAAGCCAGACTGGATGGAGCTTCGAGTAACCTGCTCTAGTGGGAGGTGTCCCTGCCCATGGCAGGGGCGTTGGAACTTGGCAATCTTTAAGGTCCTTTCCAACTCTAACCATTCTAGACATCGGGAGGAATCCAGTAAAACACAACATTCAAAGCAGCCCCATTCACACTGTGGTGACTAAAGCGTTTCCATGAGACAGGGAATGAAGCCTGTCTTAAGAAACTGTAACCAGATTATGAATGCAGACATTGAATTATGTTGTTGAGACTGGCTCGTGTGGCAAAGCAGCTCATCGGCTGTGGTTTTAAATGAGCACCAGGATGTACCTACCAGTTAACAGGCCAAGCAAGGAAGGCTGCTAGTAATCACAAAGCAGTTGAGATCTGGCAGATCACCTACCTGTTGATATGAGTAACGTATTATGCTTTATTTGAGAGCACAGGTCATGTTACAACCTTCCTGGATCTCTCTCTCACAGAAAGCTCTAACCATTTCCAACAAGTGTGAACAAATTATGGACACTGTTTCCTCAAAAGCTGATGTGTTATCATCTATACCTACTCTTGAAAACTGTTAAAAGGTTACAAACACCTCTTTTAACACCATCATACCTCCAAAACCTGATGTCTGATGAAGCACAGTGAGGACTAGCAAGTATTTCTGATGGAAAATCCTCAATTTGAATTCAAATCAGGTGCTTTCCTCAAGTCTTTATGGACGTATCGGAAAGTTCAGTAAACTGTGGGCAATTAAAGTAGATAAATGCTCACATCCAAAAAATTAATTTATTTGTGGCAAAAAGCATCCAGCTTAAAAAAAAGTTGCTTTGTTCTTCCCCTGATAGCTAAAGGAGTTGCCAGATTAATAGAAAATCTCAAAAATCTTAGAACTTCCCTGTGAATTCTCACCACTTTAAGTACTCTAAGATCAAGGGATATGCTTTTGTTCTACCTTCACTCTCCGGAGATACAGCAGTAAAGCTTAAAAGCACACAAGATACCAGTATTTGTACTCATTGGCTGTACACTCCAAGAGCTACTGACACAGAATGGAGTGACAAGTACACTGTGCTGCAGCTCGAGGTACAAAATACCTGTAAGCTGCATTACACAGACTTCACTCCTTTCCCCACCATACAGGATCCGTTTTTCTTTTACTCATCTGAGAGGTTTATTTTTGATTAAAGATGTAGAACAGGGAACTCACTGGAAACAAAAGTATTTTATACATGCATATAGAAACCTACTTCTACAATGCCTTCTACAAAGCTAAATTCCAGGCCTGTTTCACTACTTGCCCATCCTGTTTACCCTCAAAAGCCCTCTAAGGAGCATCTCCAGACTGATGAGGCTGCTACGACTATGTCCAAAGTACAGCCTGCATTTACAGTGCACTCAAGCACATATGTCCATCTGCTGTCAGGCAGCAGATCACTGTGAGGTTCAGATGCCTCTGTCTTTCACCTTGTCTTCCAGAGACCCGATTCCAACAGGCTTTCTTCCTGAAAGGGTCTGAACAAGGATCTTTGAATTTCACAAACAAGCTGAAGTTGGGCCTTTTTACCAGGAAAAATGGACAGACAGAACCAGGACAGGACACCTGAGTTTCTCCAAGCCAGCAGAGATACAGGCACAATACCAAATAGCTTTTGCTATCACTTGTCATTTTCTTACAGGACAGAGGTTTTGGTTGCAATTCCCTTACCTCGCACTCCTAATGGTAAAAAACCCCTCCCACTGTTATATTAAAAACCCCATTTTGAGAGGTTTGTCATGTTCAAAATAAGGTTATATTAATATCATAAATTGTTTCACACTCTCAAAATCGTTACAGATTACCCACAGAAAGCAGCTTCAGGCTCGAAGCTCTGGATGCATCTCCCAAGCATTTCCACTCACGATCTACATCCAACATTCGTAAAGGAGAGCTCCAAAAAGGATGGCTTGTGCCAATAAATCCAGAAGGTACTATTCCAACCTCAGCACCTGAAAGCTGTTATTGCTTCACAGAAATGTTTCTAACTGTAAAATACAGAAGTGCACAAAATAATGGGTTAATGTCAAGTAGACAAACACGTCGTTTGTCCACCACCACCACGCGTGAACTGAAAGACAAATTAGTGGCTGCTACGAAACGCCATGAATTAACTGCTGCCAACCCAGCTAATTGGTTACATGACAAGACATAGTCAGTCTCTTAATGGCAGTGTTTAATGTATGATAAGAATAAGCCTTTGAACATTCTTTAAAAGTCATCATATGCTGAGAGGTCAGAGTGACTGTAGCACGGTGTAGAAGCTGTTGATGTCTTGCAGATGGCAGCAGCGATGCTTCTCCCTGCAGAGGCAGAATCAGAAGGTTTTCATTTCAAAGAACAGCAGGGGTGAATTAGGACTCAGAATAAAGAGGCCAGATTCTGCCAAAAAATCATAGTCTAGGCAAATGCAAGTGCTTGCTTTTGGGAAATACATAATAAAAAACCAGTTTCAGACAAATTTCATATAAAGTTCTACTTTGATGAGTATCCAAATCAGAGGAAAACTACTCAAATCCTATACTGGTGGGGATGTATATCTTGTACTTATCAAAATCCTACTTCAGACTAAAACGTTGTGGTAAGTGCAGAGGGAGAGGGCTGCCTCTGCAGCTGCACATTTTAAATCAGCTCTCTATTCCAAGCAAGTTTATAGACTCAGGTACCTCCCTGCTCCATGGTGCTGGACTCAGTTAAAATTTCTGCATAAAAGTTGCCCTAATGTTTCTCCAAGCCATTTTCTTCCCAGACAAAAGAAAACAATTCTGTAAAGCTTGAGGTTATCTGAATAACTTAAAGACATTAAAAGAAAATTAGTTTTTTTTTTCCCCAAAGCCACCAACTTCTAAACTACGTTTATCTTGGAACAGCATTGCCAAGACTCAGCATGGAGAAACATTCTAGATTTTTTTTCTGTCCTCACTGAAAACCTTTTTGCACAGGTCTGGTCATCCACATTCCTATTACTCACAGATCTTTCTACCACTGAAATCTCCCACCAGGTCTCAGAATTGTGCATCATCCGGAGCCTGCTATCGGGTATAAGTCTATCTACATGGATCAAGGAGGTAGGATTCCACTTCCTGATGGTAAGCACTGAGTCTAAGGACCTGGAGGATCAAAACCCAAACATTTACACAGTGTTGCTGATCTCAGCCTTCTCTTCAGGAAATACAGGATTTTTTTAATTCTGAGAGACCAAATTTGCCATGGCTGCAGGGTTATACTCCTTTTGTTATTCCTTACAAGCAATCCTCACTATGCTCTTTGTTACTACATTTTGCTACTTTTCCCTAACTTCCCAAGACTGGGAATGAGGGACCTGGGAACTGTGACCCAGAATGGCAAATGTATCAGAGTATTTATTTTTGCATCAAGAGAAGGTAACCCCAAAATTAACATCTAACTATTTGTGGGTTATTGTACTCCTACAGGAAGAGAAAAGGCTTGCACTCCAAGGCTTGTGGGCAGACTCTGGCTCCAAAGATCCTTAATCTGTTGATTCAATCAATCATACTTCCCTCAAACTGCTCAGTCACTGCATAGTACATGAGACTCTCATACATGAGAAAGACAGGTCAAACTTCTACACTAGCATTAAAGAACGTAGGATCTAAGACCACTACTAATATAAGGGTCTGTCATACTGCTTCAGGCCTTTCTTCTCACCTTTCATCCACTACTCTTCTGCACCTCCTCTCTGAAATTAAAAGAAGAAAGCGAAACAGTGAAAAAATTTCATGTCACCTCAGCAGTGTGAAGCTGAGAGCAAATTTATACTTTTAATACCCGAAGTGCTTATTATTACTGGGTTTTATTATTGTTTATTTAATAAAGGAAACACCAACTGGAGACATTATAGGCTGTCTGAACCCCATTCTGCAAGCTCATTTTGGTTTAGCAATTAATTTTCTTCTGTCTGGTACTCAATAATACAGATATAGTATTGGATTTTATTTTTGCTTCTCTTTCCTCTGAGTGCAGAGCAGAAGTGCATCACCATTCGTTTACAACCCAGCTGTGCTCCCAACAAAGCCAGTCCTCAGATAGCCTTTGGCCAGGAGACACTTACAGGCTTGCAGCAGCAGGACACTGGATCAGACACCCATGCCCCACTTCAGCAAATCACACTTGTAACCAATATGAAGCCAATAAGGCAATAGCACTGAATACCTCACTGCAAAGAGCTGTAATTACTTATTTGATTCCCATCAAATTCAATATGCTTTGGATCTCATCCTAGACATTAGCTGGAAGGTGTCATTAAATAAAACAAGAGGACAGTCAGGCCAATAATGTCTCAATTTCTAAGAAATCACTGGTTGTAGTATCTTATCTAATTAGATGCTTTAGCAGCAGCCACAGGGGGACCACACATCACACCCAGGCACTTTAAGCATAAACGTTTACCCTATTTTGGTTCTCTCTTTGAATACTAATAATATTATTAAACTTTAATAATAAGACAAGGCAATTACTTCAAGTTTACAGGTGTTGGCATTTGTAACATACACAGTGCAACTGGAAGTTTTGAACTGTTACATAATAAAGTCAGAAATGTCTAAGTGATTAACCAAGCATATTAATGGAAAAAAATAAAGGAAGTTCTGGTAAACTGAAATTTAAGAAGTCTTCCTCCAACAGCTGTTTGAGAGTGCTGGCTTCCTTCACACAAAGCTTTTGGGATACATTTTACAAAATGCTTTTTGTTTTCTAAAACAATGCATATTTAATGGCAAGTATGGGGTACAGCAGATATACCTCCTGTGGTTCTAGTGGGCTGTGCTTGAGATCATTGCTGGGAGAGATAAGGCGCTGTGACACAACCAAGCAAACAAGTTTTCTGGCTGAATGGTTGAGTTAAATCAGAGCCTCATGTTCAGTTACTTGATCTGCCACAAACATCCCATATTATCTTGGACAAGCTCAAGATCAGTTCCCTGCTAAAGTGAGAATAACTCCATTTCCCCGTCTCAGAAGAGCACTCCAAGACTAAATGTGAAATACGCTACAGCAGGACGGTGCCCACAACTGCTTGACCCTTTCTCCAGTGCCTATGAGTGATTCAGAAACACTCAGTACCAAGAACCCTATCCCATAAGAAACACAGCAGAGCTCAGAAGTGTCCGGTGTAACACAGCGAATGCTCTAGGCCTCGAAGAGCTTGAACTTCAACGCCTGAATGAACATCATTAAGGAAAAGCAGAAGCTGAATGGTACATGCCTTGAAAGTCATGTCACGTCCTGAATGCCTCAAAGAATGAGGAATCAGAAATAATAAAACACAAGAATTTTTCCCATTCATGATGCTTTCCTGTTTTTTCTGTGTCTTTATGTTCAAACTTAGTAGTTCCTATTTTACCACAATCTGACAACCACAGCCAGGGATGTATCTAACCACAATCTCAGCAGTGAGAAAAAGTACTCTGTCTCTCCACTTCAGGCTTAAGTTACTGAAAATTCTAATAAATACCTTTACAAATTCTAGTTCTCTTTTTTTCTTCACCTTGTGTGTCAGGTGAATTACCAAACATGAATAAGGAGCGAGCCTTGAGATCTCCTCTCCCATACACTGCCATCTCAAGGCATGCCATCTGTTTCCACCTAGATATTTTGGGGGGAAAAATTTAAGGACTTTGGCCATCACCCCAGGAATTCTTAAAGTCCAGAAGTTGGCTCAGAGATACAGTCTGATGTGCAGAGTTAATCTGCAAGTGGACAGTAAACCCAACACATGCAAAAGGTGATCAGCTTCTGCATACGTAGAGACTATATACAAAGCAGATGCTGGATGCCCAGGAGTCCCTGATGTACAGTCCATCTCATCCAGAATGGAGATGAGGAATATCTGCAAGGCACAAAGTAACATGTGTCCAGATGGTGCCAGCACCACGCATGATGCAGACTGGGAACTCCCACATACTAGGAAGCTCCTCAGCCCTACTGCCTCATTTCCCTTTAGCAGCTTTCCCCTGCCTGGATAGGAAAAAGCAATACTGCCTCCAAGTTAAGGTTGAAGCCCCTTTAAGACACAAAGCATTCTCCATAATAGGAAATTACTATGAACCTGAAATTTCTACAAATATGAAAGGGAAAGAGGCTCACAGGACTTCAAGCAAATGTGGCTGGGCCCTAACTCAGGGTTCACCCCAACCAGCCTGGAGTATGAGAAAAAACTTTGCAAAGGACAATCAAACCCAGCACCGAACTGACCCAAGTGACTGTTTTACCAACAAGACTGAAGCTTCTGCCTCCCAGAAACACACTGGGGACAGTACTACTGTTCAGAGATTATCTTATGATGACGCCAAGGAAAGACATCGGGAAGGACTTGAGAACTGTTTCAGCTGCTCATTGCTTCCTATTAGCTCTGCCATCACCTTCACCGCTCTGCCTCCCTGCTCCCACACCCGGGAACACTCACAGCCTGCCACCTGCTTTATTTCTTCACTGACAAAGAGTAAAAAAATTAATAGCATCCACTTTACTGAATTTGCTGCTCCTCAGGATATACTAATTGAAAACTTCTTGCTCTGTCTTACAAACTGCAGTGCAAATATTATGATACCGTAAGACAAACAAGATTAATATCCCTCTTTCCCTGCAGGAAATCCTAATAAATGCTACAAGGGTTTCCAGCTTTGCAGGAAGTGAAACTGCTGGATCCTCACACACTTTTATATCTGGCTTCAGTGGGAAACCCATTTTGCAGCTCCACCGAATACCAGTCACATTCCCACAAGCGAAGCAGTCCAGCTGCCAGTCAATAGGATATTTGACCTTGCAGAGAAACCTGAAAGGCACTTGTACAAAACAACAAGATCTGGTTACACTTGCACTCTCGCTGACAAATCCATTAAAGCTTATCTTTAGCATGCAATTAACTTTTAAGAAGAGGCCAACACCAAACCTACTTTCCAGCACCAGCCAGGGTCTTGCTGCTGCTTTCCAGCACCTTTGCATCACTTCTTTCCTACTTATGAGAAATGACTTTGCTATATCATAGCTACAAATAGAGTTAACATGTTAAATACAAAACAATTACTTGTCCTTAGGGAGAATGGCCCGGTTTCAGCAAGCATCAGTCATGCGTTCATTCTGGTTTCATAATCCCAGTTACCCTTGAGCAGTGGACATTTGGAAGGTCACAATTCAAAGGCACTGCTCTAAAATCCCTCTTGAGAGTTCCACAGGAACTTTCCAGAGCAGCTTCAAGCACTCCAAGGTACCTTGCTTAGAGCCCTCATTTCTCCTCCAGCAGCTCTTGTGAAGATGTCTCGCTCTTGCCTGCATGCTGGAGGACAGCTTTGAGCACTGGAAAGGCATCACCGAGGTGGTTGCTCCAAAGATCATAAGGAAGATGAAAGAGCTTGGACAGATGACGCTAAAATAAAGAGTACTAAAGAGCACTTTGGGGTTTTAGGATCCACAGCTGAGGAAGCAGCTGGAGCCTTCATGTGATTCTCCATCAGTGGAAAGAGATTATACGGGAAAATGCCATTTTTGCTTAAACGATGAGTAAGCAATTTTCCACATATGCTTCCAGTTTAGTTACAAGCTATTAACAGAGCAAGACGGTGACATTTCACACTACACTACCTTAAATCTTACCCTTTTGTGACTAAGTAATCTCACAGCTTAAACAGTTCCATGGGGTATTTCTAGATAAAAAAAAAAGAAAAAGGCTCGATGCAAAGTCGAAATCAGCGGAAAGGCTCCCGATGGCTCAAGCTCTGCTGCCTCTTCGGAACCACAGAGCAACCGTGCTGTCACAGGCATTTACCCCCTGCTCCCCCAGACACAAGCCAGCAAAAGCTGCTGGCATCAGCACATGGAGCTGAAAAGCATGTCACACATGTCTCCTTCTAATAAATACTGCTGTACATCACAACCTGGGCAGTTTACCAAAGTGAAGAGGAATCCGTTGCATGCGTGCAATGAGAAACACGTCCCAGCAGTACGAGCACTGAAAATCCTCCAAACTCGAGAGGGGAAAGAAATTCTGTCTATACCTTCGACCAACTGAGTTTATGTTTGAATGTGATTTTCTTGACAAGCTTCTCAGACACCGATGTAAGCACATTCACGAGGGAGTATAAAGTAGCAGACACTGCAGACCACAAGCCTTTCCACGCTACAACCACCGTTAACTTGTGCTTGCAAAGTTTTCCTTCCCCTACCTGGGGCACAGTCACATTCCCCATCGCTTTCCACCACTTCCACCCATCAAGCTGAGCCGTCTGCTAGGCACTGGGGAAGAGCTTTCAACTCTTCCCAAAACCCTCATCCCTTCAAATACTTTGAGAACCTCCAGCTCTCACTCAGAAACCACCTGAGCTGCTGAACTATTCTAAGTGTCCTTCATGCTCCTATAATCGTTGCACAACTCTTTCTCTTCCCTACAAGAGCGTCTGCTGGAGGTCAGACTTCATGCACATGGTGCTAACACAAATGGTTTGCTTTCACAGCAGTATTTTGTTTTTAAAGAGGGTCTGTTGAAAAAAAAAAATATCCAAATCAATGAAATCAATGAGAGGTAAAATACATTTTTAGATTAGTTTTAGTTTTTGCTGTAGTATTCAGACCTAGGAGTTCAGCAAAGAATTTCTATTTGGCTCATTTTATGGCTAGATTCAGAAAATTTTATACAGTATTAGTGGAGAGAAGGGCTTTTTACCTCCAAAAACCGTGACCAAGGGATCTGATTTACAGATGCAGTTTTATCCCAGCAATTAGATACAGACATGAATGGCCACACCAAGACATCTAATTCCCTGTGAGGTAGGAAATGGCTGTCAGGGAGGGGGTTTGGATTTGGGTGCTTTTTTGTTGTTGGTTTTTGTTTGTTTATTAGGCCAATTGATCTAGTTGGGGATAAAAAAGAAAAAGGAGTTGCTAGAACAAGGGCAATGAAGGTGAAAAATCCTGGGTTTACTTCTTCCCCCTCCTAATCAGTTGGCCAAATAAAACACATTATCCCTCTCTCCATCCCCTGCCCTGCCTACATGCTTAGGCCATCCTGACAACAGAAATTCTTCAGAATCTGGACACTTCCAGAATGACAGGATTTGGCATGTATAATCCATTCTCTCATCTGCAAATAATCTCAGCTAAAATTACCTGAAGGTTTAATTAACATCAAACTCTTCAGAGAAAGATTAAACAGTTTAATAGTTTCCATAATTAATTTAAGTACCAGGCAAAGAGACAAATCCATCAGCCAAGCCAAAGAGTTAAAGTTCAAGATGTCTTGTCCAGGAAAATATAGCACTGCTGTCTTTGAAATAACTAATACCTTCCTATATTGAGAAACACAGTAAAGCCTTAACTACATAGTTTATGAGGCTGAATGGAGCTAATCCATATGGACACGCCACAAAACAGACTTACCACTTTATAAGCTAAAGAGATGGAAAAAAATTTCTCCGAGATGTGGAGTTATTCTATATTTTTATATATAAAAATAGAGAAATTTACTGAAAATCTATTTCAGTTTCACCTGATGAAAAAGGCTAAATACACAACAGAGAGCTGCAAAGTGAAGTGAAGCAGAAAATGTTGAAATGCAGAGAGCTTTTGTGTTGGTGTTATTTTCTTTGTTAGAACCACAGTCTGCTCGGTTTATGTCCGAGTTCTGTGTTTGGCAGCTGCAGAACTATAGAAAACTCTGCCTTTTAAAACATTTTTAAAAGAAACGTGCTGTCAGCCCAATGCAATATCTAAGTCATTTGTCAAAACGTCATGTTGTTTGGGGAGACAGATAGCAAGTGTCATGCCTGAGCCTCAAAGAGAGGCTAAAAACTAAAACCATACTCATCATCTCTACCAGAGCACGTTACAAGCTGAAAGTAGTCAAGTTTGCTGTTGTGCTAACCCTTCTATTGAAAGGGAGGGAACTACAGCACAGTGTTTATTCTCCCCCCAGCATCGAGGCCTGTCTGACCTGCTCACAACAGCTCTGAAGCTCAGTCTGTCCCAAAAGAATTTATTTGGGTGAAAGCTACCATAAGCTGTTCAAGATTTGGTAGTGGGTCTGGTAAGTCAGTGAGAAGAAGTAACAGAGGAAAAGCAAGAGACCAAGCAAAAACATTTGTCTTTTCAGCCTGACTTGTCTCCTAGGTTTTGCCATGGAAGTAATATCCTTGGGGTTCTGGATCCAGAAATAATTAAAATAACTGTTTGCCTCTTAGCTCCCTGCTCCAGGACAATCTATACTCCTGCATGGTATTTAATCAGAGGCAGGTACAGGCAAGGCTTCTCCCGTACAGGGCAGCACCCAGCTTTCAGCTACAGCAGGCACATGCATTGGCAGCTCCAGCATCAGGCTCGGGGCTCTGACTGGAGCAAGGGCTTGATGCTGGAAACACCTGGATGCTCTCCGCACTGGGGCACTGCTGGCAGTGGCGATTTTTGAAGTGAAGGATGAGTAAAAGCTGAAACCACAGGAGAGCTGCCAAAAGCAGATGTTTGTCCTGTATCTTACATCAGCCAAGCAAGTTGGGAGGGCAGGAAGATAAACTGGCATCACTAATAGCAAGTCAGAGAAGGGAAACCATCCCAAAGCCCTGGAGGAGCCTAAATATTATAAACTTTTCCTCTCAGCAAAGGATATCAACTCATTAAAGACCCACCTTTCCTTTCTCAGCTCTAAATGAATGCCAGTAACCGCAGCTACAGTGTTCTGGAGATGGCTGCTATAGAAGCTGAAGAGGAGTTTGATTTATACTCCCTTTATCCAAAATCAAGTCAAATGGAGTTTTTCAGTTTTGTTCAGTGAGTGCCAGATCTGACAAAACCAAAACCAAAAATTCAGGGTTGGAACCGCCACACAGCACTACAAAGCTGCCAGACCCATCTCTAGTAGGTATCTTACTGCATGGCAAACCCATCTGAAATCAAAACCAAGCCACAAACTACTGCTCTTTACTTCTTGTGAGTTAGTGGTGTCTTTCAGCAGCTGCAGTTATATCTTCAATAATTCTGCCGAGCACCAACAACTCAACATACAGCAGCACGAGTTTCTAACATCAGTAACATTATATGTCATGCTACTTACATAGGACAAGGCTTGAAGCCTGCTGAGGTCAGTGGAGTGAAGACTATTGACAGGACCAGCCCCAAATATACAATAAGCTCAGTCTTCCCACCAACACCCACAGTGCTCCCAAAGTCATCCGACCGGTTATTTGCCACACATTTCACTAGACGCAATGGCTAGAGATGCTGAACAAGCTGGAACATTCCACCCTGGACGCATTCTGACTACAACAATATCAATTTTCATACTACTTATCAAACAGTTTGTGTTACTTAAGTGCAATTCTTATTCAAGTGCCAAAAAACTCTGTCCACCCTATGAAACAAGAGCTACATTCTCTGCCCTACTAAAACCTGCCCGTTGTAAGGCTTCTCTAAAAGAAAGGGCACGTTCAGAAGAAAGCAACACACACACCTGCCAATCTGATTAATTTCCACAACTTAAAGGCAATTTAAAAGGTATTTTTATAACATGTACTGCTCAGAAGACAGAAATAGGCAGTTTGGACCAAACACTGTTTGTTGTTCTTAGTATCTTACAGTGACTGCGAGCATAACTCGGCACTTACGACGGCTGCCCAACCAATACTTCCAAGACCTCTCAGAGTGGTTACAAGGGCCAAAGGCAAACCAAGGACCATCGTATTGCAGGGCTTGTACAACTCGAGGGTCTGCCCCAGCACCCTCTCACCTCGGCAGCAACAGACCTCCCCTGCACTTCCATGCTTTCCACGAGAGATCTACTCCCACAGCATGAGTGGCTTCCCAAAGGGGACAGAGACAGTGTTGGTGAGAGATCGTGCAGCGAGACGGGAAGACAGATGGCCTCCTGGTTTGGCCATGATAAGGGAGAGGGTCTGGAATCCAAGCTGAGGAAGCAAAGGGACTTCTGCAGGCTGCTGCCAATACCAGAAGCACCGACAGATTTAGCTTGGGCTTAGTTTGCTGACCATGCCATAACGGCAGGTTCTTTGCTACCAAAACACTGGGAAATGCCATTGCCAAAAGATAATTTGGGCAATGAAAAAAACACAAAACAACCCAAACCAAAAAGAAGACATGCTTGGCATTAACACCAAACAAACAAAAATGAAACTTCACATGCCAGGATGAAGGCCAAAAGAAATCTAACCAAGCAATCATATCTCCAGAACACCATCACATTTGCCAAAATATCAGCCCAAAGCTCATTTCCTTGGAGTCTGCTTCCCCTGAAGGCAGTGGTGATACACCTGGGCTTGACTGATGAAATGAAGAGCAAGGAAACATGTGAAAACAGCCCCTCCATGCGGGACACCATCAAAGGCTCATCACACCGCACAGTGCTCCAGCTCACTCACATTTCAACTCTAGAAGAGTTAGAGCATGATTTGATGAAGAGCTTGCTCTCAGCTACGGTTTGGCTCGGGTCTGAAGAGGCCCATGTGCTGCAGGGTTTGCCCATGGAAGTGTCTTGTTTGATATGCTTAGAAACATGACAGTCCTACCAGGTCACTTCTTCTACACCAGCATCCTGTGCCCAGCAGCAGCAGCAGCCATAAACCTTAAGAAGTGGATATTCTTCCCCTGCACACTCCCATCCTTTCATCATTTTCAGTTTGGGGACTTCATAAGCCAGGTGTGGGTTTAGTGTATTTAGGAACCCTCAGTAATTTTATTCCTGTGCCAATGAACTTGTCCAGTCTAAAACTTGTCCCCTAAAACTTCCTGGAACAGTTATGGGCTCCTGAAAAATAAAAGGGGAACCCCCAAACTTCGCTCATCTCATACTCCTCTGCTGAAACACGTGCAGATGGTAAGGTAGCAAATGCTGGGGGTCACACGGCCACTTCAAGCCTGTGAGGACCTCAGTAATTATCTGGCTATCCAGCCCTAAAGGTAGCCAAGTGGAGACTGCAACTGTAAGAATAAAACCTCATGGATTTAGAGAGGAGATTTACTACTTTGGAAACAGAACCTTGCCTTGATTTGATCTTGCCAACTGCCATTTCAGACACACTGTTCCTGTGCTCATTACTAATTGTGTTTAAACGCCATCATTTCACAAATCCAGCTAATTTTAGGCCTGTTTCACTGCAGTTGCCAAGTACAGCCGTGTGCATGACCGTATCGGTTCTCCTCAGCTGCAGCAGCAAATTACTGACACTATGTTCAAAGAACCCTCCCTGAGCTCAGTTCTGATCCCTGCAAAGCTGAAGGACAAACGAGATTTCCTCATTTCAATGATGTGTACAGCAGCACATTCCAAAACCAGTGCAGAAACCTACAGCAATTCTTTACAGTTCCATTCTTAGAGATCCAGGCTGGGAGTTTTGTTGGGTTTGGTGTTTATTTTTGGTAATTCATTATGACACATTCCACGAAAAGCAACAGAGAGCTTGTCACAAGAGTACAGTGCATTATCCAGAGGGCCCCGAATTCAGACCCTGCAGTGCACTTTGCAGAAGTTTCACCTATTATCTCAACCCTTCAAATATGGCGATATCCTGCCACTCTGAAGACAAACTATGACCTCCAGTTCTGCACCTGTTTTGATGGTAGATCTCTGAGGAAATCATGATTTATCTCAAAATTAGGATTTCCAGGAAAATGCATGAAGGGCTGTCAACCTTCCAATTTGAGCAGTGCAGTCGGATGTCACCAAAAAAATTACTGTCAGTTCCGGACAAGACATAATTTTTTCATAGAATCATAGGATTGTCTGGGTTGGAAGGGACCTTTCAGATTGAGTTCAACCATCTAACACTGACAAAACCACCACTAAATCCTATCTATAAGCACCACTTCTATCCATCTTTTAAATACCTACAGGAATGGTGACTCCACCACTTCCCTGGGCAGCCTGTTCTAATGCCTGACAGCCCTTTTGGTGAAGGCTTTTTTCCTAATCCTAAACCTCACAACAACTGGAGGCCATTTCCTCATATTCTGTCACCTGTTACTCGAGAGAAGAAACCAACACCCAACACCCACCTCAGTACAACCTCCTTTCAGGTAGCTGTAGAGAGCAATAAGGTCTCCCCTCAGCCTTGTGTCCCTTTTGGGTTCCTACAGGTGTGTGATCAAACTGGGATTTGTCCAGCTCAGTCTGTGTTTGTTAAAACACAGAGAGGGCACATGAATTTGAGAGAGTCCCTGGAAGAACTGGGGAATCATGAAGAGTTCACCTGAGAAGGACAAAATTGTACACATCTTCAGAACTGAGAGCAGTGTCAGAGAGAGGACACAACACAATCATGGCCACATCAAAGAAAAGGCAACTTTGATAAGTAAGGTAACCAGTAAGAGGTGCCCCATCTCTCCTCCCAGGGTCTGAGTGCTTTCACAAAGCTGAGGCTTCACAGTAGAAGACTTGTCTCTCACCAAGTCCAGCACTGCTAACGCCCTCTCAGCCAGTCACTTACTTACACATGGCCAAGGCTTCTAACAAATCCTCCTGGAATCCAGCTTGCACTTGGATCGCCACAGAATGGTCTCACCGGTTCTCTGCAGCTACCCGACATTAAAATGTTTAGGTTTTCAAATTCTGCAGCATTCAAAGGCAAGAAAATAACTACTTCATCAGGCACTTCATGAAAACATGCAACAAGCTCTTCTTTTTCCTCCTATCAGTTCCGAGACTGTTCTGTCAACCGAGAACAACTGCTATTGCCTTTGAAGACCCCAAATGCTGACATTTCCGGAGTCCTGCCCTTGAATCAAACGTGGGCTGGAACACTTTGCAACAGAAGGAAGAACAGTATTTGAATAGCACAGAAACACACACTGCCCTTAAAGTCTCATCAGCACAGATGAAGCATAACCGGTTCTGTCTTCAAAGTCCCTCCTACTGTACAAGGACTTAAGGCACAAATTTCCTTGCATGTGACTTCCCCAATGTCACACAGAATACACATAATCAAAGCCAGTCTCAGTGACAGGATGCAGTCTTGCCTTAACTGCAAGACAGCTTTTCCCTCTAAATTTTCTAGGCAAAAATGCCCAGTCAAACAAGTGCTTATACACAATACATAAACTGGCCAAGTAATTTAAGGACTGCGATAACTCACTTTCCATCCATGCTTAATACAGTGTTGGTACCCTTGATCAATATTTAGGAATTCAGCTCCTTTGCATCAGAAGAAGCAGCCAACTTCATACAGTAAGCAATAACCAAGGGGAAGAATCAACAGAAATACTAGTCATTGGCATAAGAAATTTGCTATTTAGCTTTTTTCTTCTCAGGCAGATCTGGAAAACATAGGAGCTTCTCAGAGGACAGCCTGCTTTTACTGATATTTAGGGTCTTACAGAGGACCTGGCAGTAGTTACTTCCAACCCTGCTTCTTCTTCGAAGCACCTTCAAAACAGTAATCAAGTAAAGACTTGGATCAATATCCTCAGACCATAAATCTGTCTGTGATTCTGCTGGAGGGACACAGTCTTCTTCACTGCATAAATACCACACGCTTCATGGCTTTAGACTGACACTTCAAACTTCACCCAAAAGCTATAAAACAGACAGGGCTTTGAATAAAGCAACAAAACATTTGCGGACCAAACTGACTTTAAAAAACTTTTTCAAAGGTTCTTGGATAGATAGAAGGACTATCAGAGCAGAGTAGCCTTTGATCAGATGAAAGCTTAAACTAAAGCAAGATCCACTGCAGAAAGTGGGCAATGACCTGAGGCTCACATTTAGCTACCGAAGGGGTAAACGGTAATTGCCACATGATAAAGAGTACAACAGCTGGAAACCTATTGAGGTCCCTAATTCTGACCTACAGCACCGCAGTACGGCAGCCCAAAGAGCCATCAATCAATCAATCATACCTTGAACTAAAGCATCTCATTTCATTTCAACGCAGTTAATTCCTTAGATACTCAACCAACCATTAAGAACAACAGAGAACAGAAGCCTGTTTAAAAAAAGGTTGGAAAGAGAGCCCGAGTGTTTACTACTGACTGGTTACTAGTTAGCTAGGTGCACAAACTGGGAGGCTGTATCTCGTACCAGAGATGTCAGTCATTGCTGTCCTCACTCGGATGCTCTGTAGATGACTATATCAATGCTTGGAAGGTCCGGACTGACAGAGGAACATAACATAAAGAGCAAGCATGCAGGCTGGAGACCAGCCAGGAGATTTCTCATGGCCAATTAAACATATATAGAGAGGTATATTTTACCTCTAGCAGAAGTGGGTTTTTTCCCTTCTCTCCACATGGACCACAATTCCAATTAGACTTAAAAAATACTTTAGTTCTCCAGAAGGAGGGAAAACACTTTATAAAAGTCTCGTTTCTGAAAATTACAGAATGGGACATTCAGCATCTACTTCTGCAGCAGATAAATCATAGAATCATGGAATGGTTAGGGTTGGAAGGGACCTTAAAGATCAAGTTAAATACATTTTAAACCAAGTAAGTTCAACTGTTTGTTATTGCAAAGGCTCAAAACATTTATTGCAAAGGCTCAAAACATTTATTGCAAAGGCTCAAAACATTGAGCAAAGGCAAAAAATATCAATTTTCCAGTTCAAATTGACAGATGCAAGACTAGAAACATTACTTTATTAATCGTTGTAACTGTCACTGAACACTGAAAGAAAAAGCCCAGATGTTGAAGAAAAACCTACCAAACCCACTTCACACTGGTGGATTGCTGTTGCTCATGAGACAGTTGGCAATTCCTCTTTAGTCTTACCGACATGCACCGTGGAAGTATTCAAAGCAGACTGCCTACAAAGTTGTGGCATATTCAGTCCCACCCTGTGTCATCGCATGCCTTGGTCCTTAGGGGTGTACCTCTATGGATGCTGAAATGGTACCAGGAGACACAGCCCAGTATCTTAAGTTTACACCACAAACTACAAGTTGTTGTCCAGAAGACACAGGAGGCCCATGTACCAGATAAGTACACACCAAGCAGAGAACAGTCACAGCACCACCAACTATCAATATTACGCTTAATATCTGCTTATTTTTGAGGTAATTTACATATTTATAGTTATTTTTAGCAATATTAATACACAAAAGTGGAATCCAACATTATAGACTCTGATGTATTTGATCCCCAAATTTGCATTCACATTATTATTTTCCCTTGGAATTACAGAAAGGGATGGAAAAGGGGCTCAATTACAGGGTCTCACTTTGTACACCCTGCAGACTGTAGAAAACATTTCTCCTAAAGCTTTTTGGGATCACCCCCCCCCTCTTTTTTTCTTTGAAGGTTGTTGAGGTTTCCTTGGTACCAAGCAGGAATATGTCTGCATCCCAGCACAAACGCGCTGCTGTGGCAGTGGGATGCTCATGGCTGTGGATGTGCTATAAAAGGAAGATTTACAAGAAGAACCACACGTTTGTTTTGACAGGAAGGCGTAAAAGACCAGTTCCACCACTACAGGTGGATTACAACATCTATCAAGATACACCAGGTTTTGGAATTGGATTTTTTAGGACCGGTCATGCTTTCTCCTTCTCAGTATTTTGTGATTTCAGGCAAATGGCTTCAAATCCCAGCCAAAGACCCGTCTGCCTTACACAGGTTCTTCCAGTGCCACCACTATCACAGCGGACCATCAGATGACTGGCTCCCAAGGAGGCCACTTATAAAACCCACCCCATACCCTGTCCGGATCAATCTACAGCTGCTCCCCCCACCTCACCCCCAACATCTCTCCCCCTTAGTGGCATGGGGCTGCACCCTGGGGGTGGTCATGGACAACACTGCCAGGACACCCACCCATGGGGACACTCACCCCTGGGGACACCTGCGACCCCCCCACCTCCCACCCACCCCACCGGGTCCCTCTTCTCTCCCTGAAAGACGAACCCCCGGCAGCACCCACCTTATTGAGGTGGGGGTTCCTGGTGATGTCGTAACCCCGCTTTTTGAGGGCCAGGGCCCTACCGTGGGCGGCCGGGCTCCCCCACGCCGGGGAGCTGCAGCCCCGGCTGAGGGTAAGGAGAAGCGGCCTTCGGCCGGCCCCC
>VZTM01024201.1:186143-198560 GCA_013400555.1 Jacana jacana | reverse complement strand
GGGGCGGGCAGGGCGTGGCGAAAGGGCGGGGGCGGGCCCAGCCCAGGTGCGCCAGGCCCAGCCCGGCCCGGCCCCTTACGGTCCCCGCCGAAGCGAAAGGAAACCCGGGAAGCAGATCCCGACCCCACGGCGGTCGCGCCTCCTCCGTTACCTGTTAAGGCTCAGCCGGCGGCTGAGGGGAGGGGGGTGCCCGCCAGGGCCCCGCCTCCGCCGGGGACTACGGAGACAGCAGGGCTCGCCGCCGCCAGGAGTTGGAAACACAGTGGCGGCACCGCCGGACTGAGGGGAGCGGGTTTGCCCAGCTGGGGCTTCGCCTTGCCGCCATTGCCGGGCCTGAGGGAGCCCCCAGTCCCGCCGCTGCGGTGCGGTCCGCTCCTCTGGAGGATTGGCGTTTTTTCCGTTAACGAAGGGCACCGTGAGGGAAAGGCCTGGGTCTGGGTTTGGGGCCTGGGCAAAGAGCAGGACCGCTGGCAGGATGGGGACGGGGACCTGCTCAGAGGAGCTTCTGGTGGTCGGGAAGCACTTTGGAAGGGTCTGTCAGACACCCCTCCCTCTGGAGGGCGAGCAGATGTGGGGAGTTTGGCAGTTCAATCTACCCGTACTCCATACATTCTGTACATAAAAATTACATACACGCTATGGTGTATACAGAATCACAGAATCAGCTAGGTTGGAAAGGACCTTTGTCATCATAGAGTCCAACCTTCAACCCAACACTGACAAAACCACCACCAAACCATGTCTCTCAGCACCACATCTCCAGGGATGGTGACTCAGCCACTTCCCTGGGCAGCCCATTCCAATGGTCCATGCCCATTTTGGTGATTTTTTCCTAATACCCATCCTAAGCCGCACCTGGCACAACTTGAGGCTATTTCTTCTTATTCTGTCACCTGTTACTCAAGACACTGACCCCAACCTGGCTAAAACCTCCTTTCAGGTAGTTGTAGAGAGCAATAAGGTCTCCTCTCAGTCTCCTTTTATATACATGTACAGTGTATGCACTATATACTATGTATGTAGTATATATTATATATAACATATATATATATGTTTATATATACATATATATATATGGGCGGGGGATTTACCACAAAAAAGACATTGAGGTGCTGGAGCCAGCGTGTCCAGAGAAGGGCAACGAAGCTGGTGAGGGATCTGGAGAACAAGTATGAGGACAGGCCAAGGGAGCTGGGGTTGTTCAGCCTGGGGAAGAGGAGGATGACCTTTCATTCTCTACACCTACCTAAATGGAGGGTGTAGAGAGGTGAAGGTCAGTCTCTTCTCACCAGTCATAGGCAATAGGACAAGATGAAATGGCCTCAAGTTGTACCAGGGGGAGCTGGATATCGGGGAANACCAGGGGAAGCTGGATATCGGGGAATATTCTAGGGGAGAACTTTGTAGAGTAGGGCTGATGGTTGGACTTGATGATCCCAAGGGTCTCTTCCAACCTAAATGATTATATGATTCTATAATTCTATTTTTACACAGAAAGAGTTACTAAGCATTGGAGTGGGCTGTCCAGGGAATTGGTTGAGGCACCATCCCCAGAGGTGTTTAAAAGACGGGTTGATGTAGTACTCATTGACATGGTTTAGTGATGAGCTGTTGTTTTTTATCAGAGTTAGGTTGATGGTTGGTCTAGATGATCTCAAAGGTCCCTTCCAACCCAGAGAATTCTATGATTCTGTATTCATCCCTGGAAGTGTTCAAGGCCAGGCTGGATGGAACTTTGAGCATCCTGGTCTAGTGGGAGGTGCCCCTGCCCATGGCAGAGGGTTGGAACTAGATAACCTTTAAGATCTCTTCCAACCCAAACCATTCAATGATTCTATGATGCGTATACTTTATTTTTTTTTATATTGTTACCTTTACGTTCTGTTCACTGAAGAAGGCAGGTCCCTGCATCCAATTTTTCAAAGGAATGAGCTCTTTTATTGCTTAAAATGGTGACATTGTAACTACTGTTACTTCTCGTATAAAAACCCAGTGGACAAATTACTCCCCAAAAGAGTGGGAGATTCACATTCAGTTCCCCCTTCAGATCAACATTCCTCCCATATCTCTGTCCCCATCACGAAGCTCAGGTCTGCTTTGGGAGACCAAAACCTCCAGCTTCTCCTTCCATTTGTGTTGCTGTCTGCAGACATGTTTTTTAATATGCTTTAATATTTTGGGGAATAAATGATACAGTCTGTCCAGAAAAGAATGGACTACAGGGTGAAAGATGTTGATTAGATGGATATGATTGTCCTTCCTTGCCTTGGTATTTTATGGGTATTCAATAGAATAGAATAGAATCATAGAATCATTGAGCTGAAGCGGGGAAGGGAAAGAAAGGGGAGGGGAGGGGAACTATTTCAATTAGAATCCATGACCATATGATTTCCCCCTACAGAGTGTATGACTTCATGCATAGCTGTCAGTGTGCCCAGGGTATTTATTCCTCTGCTGTAGAACAATGATTATATACAAACCTCCTACTTGAGGACTGTGACTTCTTCTAGGACCGCGGCAAAAATGGTCCACATTGGCCAGATGCAGTCTGAGAGTGAGGTTGTTTGTCTGGTCTTTGGGTTTTTCCCCCCTTTCTTTCAAATACCAGAAATCGACCATAAATGGAGATGCACTACTGGGGAGACCCAGGTAGTGGGGTTAAGGAATATGTGCATCATTGAGGCCAGATTATAATTAGGAGATTTGTAGTGCATGGAAGACACAAGAAGGAATTTGCCACTATTACTGCTTATTTTTGTAGCTGTAAATTGGAAAAATCCCGAGACTTTGATCTTGTGTGGATCAATTTGGATAAAAAGCAAAGTCCAGATCTCACCAGCTCATCAAAGCTTTCCTACTCCCACCAGGCAGCACCACATTGGCCTTAGCCAGCCTAAATCTGAGTGAGTTACTCTTCATCCCACTACAGATTTGCTGCAAGTTCTACAATGTCTTTTTGGTGGTTGTGGCCACGTGCGTAGCGAACAGGCCATTTGACACTGCTGTTTGTAGGAGAGCCCATAACACTAAATCTCTTGGTGCTTGAGCTACTCCTAGTGAGCAAAGATAAAACATGCAGAGAAACTTCCCTGACTGTTTTGCAAAAGTGTACCATTAAGTTGTTTGGAGAGATTTATGTGATAGAGGAAAAAATGCCAAGCTGAGAGTTTGCACAAGGAGGTTGCTCTGCACAGCTGAGAGGCGTCTCAGGCAGTAGCACTAACTCTCCTGGCAATAGGTGTCCACCTTCAGGCTCAGAGCAAATGCATTTACTGTGCTTGGAGAATCTAGAGCAGCTATTCCTACGCATGGGACCTAATTCCAGCATCTAGTGCTTTCTAGGGGAAAGATTCACAGTTACAAATGTCAAAATAAATTAAGCCACTTTAGAATCATAGAGTGGTTCGGGTTAGAAGAGACCTTAAAGATCATGGAGTTCCAACCCCCCTGCCATGGGCAGGGACACCTCCCACTAGAAGCAGGTCGCTCAAAGCCCCATCCAGCCTGGCCTTGGACACTCCCAGGGATGGGGCATCCACAGCTTCCCTGGGCAACCTGTTCCAGTGTCTCACCACCCTCACAGTGAAGACTTTCCTCCTGATATCTAATCCAAATCTCCCTACTTTCAGTTCAAAACCATTATCCCTTGTCCTGTTGCTACACTCCCTTATAAAAAGTCTCTCCCCAGCTTTCCTGTTCCACCTTTGCCTGTTTTGTAAAATACTGTGTGCCTCTTGGAAAAAGCAGCTGCAATTTCACGTTGAAAATGCTTGAAGAGAAAGACAAGAGTTCAACTTTGGTATAATTTGAGTGTGTATGTCTAGGGGTTAACTTCAATTGGTTTAGATGATGTGCAGAAGGTCTCTTTGGAGTGCTTGGGGTCCATCTCTGCTGTTGAACAGCAGAAAACGTGCTGAGATGTATGCAATGGAAAGTTTTCACAGACTATTTTGATGTTTTTAACCTGGTATCTGCAGACAGAAAAGGTTTCATTGGATGTTGGATATTTTATCGTCTGTACCTGGGTGACAGCTGGGCCCCTACACCAGAGTGAAAGAAAATTTCAGGGCTGGATAAAACTATGTCACTATATGGAGGTGGGACAAATAATATGGGAGGATTTCACACCTGCAATGGACCAAATTTCCAGCCTTTCTGGAAATACAGAAAGGCCTATCAAAATATAAAATATTAAGTATGAATATGGTAATTATTTTTAGAGTAATGACGTTTTACTGATGAAAATGGGTATTTTATTTTAATTTTAAATCTCAGAATTCTACAGGAATGCTGCAGCTTTTCAGTGATGTTGAAACCCTGACTTGTCATAATTTTGAATTAAAAAATTAATTTTAAGGAAATTCTCAGAAAACTGAGAAGAGATTTTCCAAAACTTTTTTACTGTATGAATCTACTTTTGAGTTTGATTTAGTGAATATAATGCATTTAACAACAAAAGTCCCAGAATCTTATCTGAAATGGATCTGAATCTCTAGATCAACCCAAACAAGAATAACTTTTATTTGGTTCTTTGCAAAACCGATGGCTCAAGTGTAGTGCTCTGTGCCTGCCTGTTGTGCTCTAACCCCAGCTGGCACCTAAGCCCCAGGCAGCCGCTTGGAGTGATGGGATCCTGGTGGGACGGGGGAGAGAATTGGAAGCGAGAAAACCTGTGGGTTGAGATAAAAGCAGTTTGATAAATAAAGAAAAAGCTGCACAAGCAAAGCAAAGCAAGACAAGGAGTTTGTTCACTGCTTTGCATGGGCAGACAGGTGCTCAGCTATCTCCAGGGAAGCAGGGCTCCATCCCAGATGCTGGTTACTTGGGAAGACAAGCATCATCATTCGGAATGTCCTCCCCTTCCTTCTTCTTCCCCCAGCTTTCTATACTGAGTGTGATCTCATATGGTATGGAATATCCCTTTGGTCAGTTGGGTTCAGCTGTCCCAGCTGTGTCTCCTCCCAACATCTTGTGTTGGACGGTGTGAGGAACAGAAAGGGCCTCAACAGCTCAACAACAATCAAAACCACCACGCTCTATCACACCATTCCCATCCCAAACCCAACCACAGGATTACACCAGCTGCTGGCAAGAGCATCAACTCTATCCCAGCTGAACCCACGACAGTAGCAAACACTGAAGATATAATATTCCCTGTCCAAGAAAAGGGCAGGACTCTGCTGGCTTCTGTAGCTCCAAGCCATGCAGTCTGCAGCCTCCTAATCCTCTAAATCTTCTGGTAGAACTTAATTTTGTGGCAGAGAAGAAGTAGATGACTAAGGACTATTAAAGCCAAGATGCAAAAGTGCAGACAACAGCACAGCTACCATAGAAGACAGACACTAATAATGAAAAACAAATTTATGGTCCATGCTTGCTTGATAAAAGCCAGGGAAGCTGTAGGAGGAGGAAATAAAGCCATTAAAAGGCTTTTCCCACGCCAAGGGACTGCTGGTCCAGGCTGACAGCCTTGATCTGTTCCTGAATGATGCAGGGAATTGTTATTTCCCAACACTGGACCTGAGTGAGTGAAGGTAAATGTGACACCTCTTCAGGCTGGGCTCCAATTTTCTAAACACTAGGGGAATTTGATTCTGCTTCTTAATGTTCTTCAAGGTCCCTTCTCAGAACTTGCCATCCATGGCCTCTTTTTGTACAGACATGAGCAGAACACCGCTTTTTTAACTAGGAATGCCCATAAACTAGCTCACAGTGAGCTAACTGAATTAACTCATTGTCATCGAAAGGATTTCACACAGCTTTTGCCAAAGTAAATCAGCTTCTCCTGCCTGATACTGTTCCAAAGCACAGCAAAACAAAGGGGCTTCATAGATTGCTTTGACGCTTGTCAGACAATGTTCTCCCAAAACAGCAATCTGAAATCAAGAAAGCTGCCTCAATTTTGGGTTCAGCTTCTGGCTGGGGCCACAATTTCCACGATATCCCTGGGAGAGAGTTGCCATATAAATCTTGACTTTGTACATCTGTCTTCTCCCCGTCAGTGCTGGGTCGAGGGTCATGACAAACCCGTAAAGCTGTGTGTGAACTGTCAGAAGAGAACTCTGTTTTCTTTTCCTGGCCCCAAATTGATTTTAAGAGCACCTGGAAATATGGTAAGGTAACAGTGACCCCTCAGTAGAAGTTTATGGGGTGTGCAGGAGGGAGGAACACATGTGGGCAGGGCAACGGAGACATCGCTCTCACCTGGGGCTATGCAACAGGTCAAATGGCAAAGGTGGGAATTCCTGCAGACCCCTTCTACCACGGACTGGTAAAAAGCATGAGGTGGGGAGTGAAGGAAGGGCTGTGTCTCCAGCATCTCATTTCTAAATGGGGATCTCCCACTATCGGGCAGGGTTTGAAGAAGGGTTACTTTTGACAAGCTCCCAGCATTTTGAGCATTTTTGGCTCACACACACACTACCACAGGAAGATTTATATACATATACACACACACATATGTATAATTTTGACTTTATTGTTGGTGTATTGACTCTTTCACATACTTTATTTCCTTCCTTTTGAAATTCTAGCTTATCTGCTTCTCAGAGCAGGGATGTGCTGTCTATTTATAAAAGTGAAAATAAGCTTTTCTCTGCAGCCGTGAGTTGTCTCCCTGCTCTTGTGCAGACACTGCACAGTGCCTTGCCAGGGGACTTCTCCTCTGGTACCTCCTATTGGCTGACAATAGCCATCAAACTCATTTTTTTTTTGCAACTTAGTGAGAAACAAATTGCAAGGGCTGGGTTTTTTAAATTTACCTGGCACTGCAGAAATGAAGTGTGAGTCTGATTTAGATTCCTTATCTCCAAGGCGCAGAGCGCTTGCTGTCAGATGCACATGAACGCACTTTGTCTAACACACAAGCCTCTCCTGAATGCAAATTCCATAGGAGCAATGGTTAAAGCCTCGATTAAAAACTAGAAAGAATGTTACAAAAAAGCTATAAAAAGCAGTGAAATGCTCACATTTTCAGCATTGAGCTCGTAGGATTTCATTTAAGCTGTTTTTCAGCAGCAGGAAGGAAACAATGGTTTGCAGAGCGGGATTCTATGCACACACGGGGATTTGCGGGTTGCTACAGAATGCAATTGAAGTTTCAAAGCGTGTTATAGGAGCTAATTTATTCCTCCAGTAATTTAAGAAACCTCTTTGTGCCGTGGCCTTGCATTTAACAGTTTGGTGTCTAACAGAATGCCAATGAAATACTCTTTAAACTTACCAGAGAGTGAATCTCTGACATATAAAGAGGGACCTTATACTGTTTATTCTTCTTGGCGTTATCTTTCCTCTCAGGAAATGAATGGAGATGAACTTATGAACTTAGGTTGGTTACAGTGTTTTTCAAACCACATACCTTAAGAATTCTTGGCGTTGTCTCCTGGTTTATTAGATTTTGCAGAGACTGTATGCTCTCCGTTCATGCTGACTGTTAATGTAAGTTCATCATGACACAAGAAGCCTAACACAACAGGGGCCATGAGTTTTGGTCTGGAACTATAAGTGCCGTGGAAGAGTCTGGAGCCAACAGGATCGCAAATATCTGCAGTGAGCTCCCCATGTAGAAGGTGACAGAACATTTTCATCTGTTGCAGATTTAGACTGCTCTTCTTGGTCATGTTGCTATATAGAAAGTGTATGTATGCATACCTATAGAGAGAGATAACATCTGTACAGTACCATGGATACAGTAAAATATATAGATTATAAAGGTTTGCTTTAGCTCAGTTAGAAGCTATGGTCTCAATTTAGACGGCATTATACAGGATAACAAACCAGGTCAGACCATGGGATTTGAAGGCACCAGCGGGATCATTGTGCCAGCCTTTCCCAACTGCAAGCAATTATATACTTGACGTTTAATCCACAAGGATTCACAAAAGTCTGGTCCAGATGCTGCAGCCCCAGAAGTTTTCTGTTCACCTCGAACAAACACAAGACCTAAGGTTGCAGACAAATGCCACAGATGACTGCATGCCACCATAAAATAGCAGATCCCTGCAATGGGATCCTCTCTGGTCTTAAAAGTATTTATTAGGGCAGCATGTCCCATGCATCAAAGTTCAAAGTTTGGGTTTTGTTGTTTGGTTTTTTAATATAAGCATAGTTAATGCCATTGTGCTGACTCCATATTTTCTCATGCATGTTACAGATGGAGGTACACACGGAGGGTTCTTGTTCATGGTCACATACTTCAACAGTGATGAAGCTGGGAACGGGATCCATACGTCCCGGCTGTCAGTCCTCTTCTTACTTTGTCACCTATCACTAAGTTCCTTTTGTCACAGTTTACTCCCTTGACGTATGCTCTCACCATGTTATTCTTCAGCAGCAGAGACTTCACTGTTGTCCAGACAAAAACCATCTGCAGTTGTGCAATTAAGATCTTAATCAGACCTTTGGGCCTTTTTCCTGGCTTTGACTAGTTTCAAGTGATAAGGATGATGGTTTATACTTACACCTCTTAGAATGAAAAATGACCATGGAGATAAACACACTTCACTCAATAAATTCTCCCGTCTTCTCTAATATAAGTCTTGGGTTTTTTTCTTGTTTTCTTCCCATCTTACTCCAGATGTCCTAAGCAGCACGTTAACCCTGTAGTGCACATGTGTCATCCTCAGTGTCCAAATTCTTGAGGAGAAATGGGCAGAACAGCAAAGACAATGCACTATTTAACTTCTTAAATTCTACTAAACATAATCAATTCATAGCGATACACAAGCGTATAAAGTTGATTTATTTTAAAACAGATATTTTTTTCATAGGCATTGAGCTTCCTTTTACATCTACCATGATGATACCGTTTGTGAGTAACATCATACATATCTAAACAGAAGGCTTTGAAGACAAAAAGGAGGTGGGCAATCTTTTTCCTTCAAAATGGTGAAGGAGCACAACTGCCCATCCAACTAGCAATGTGCCACGAGGCTCACCTGGGCCTGCTAGGACCCGGACCTAGGATTTCTGCTAAAAGTCTTTGTGCAATTGACAGATTGCATTAACAATATGGATTCATTAAAATGATGCTGAGTGAGACTTTGCAGCTCACAAAAAAAAAAAAAAAGAAAGAAAAGAAAAGATAGATGTCCTGATAATGCCTTGTGATATCAAAGCAGTCAAGGAGGTGATCAAAGACCCAGACAAGAGCTGTTATACAACTTACTGAGGGGTAAAATTACCGTGTCAGCTGCTGCACCCATGTGCATCCTCACTCACTGCTGCTGCGGAGGCAGCTTGAGGTACCTTAATTGCAAGTGAAGGTACACCAGGGTGATCTGGTGTACCTAGTCTTAGGAATAGGTTCTTTACTCAGGGTGGTGAACCACTGGAACAGGTTGCCCAGGGAGGTGGTTGAGGCCCCTTCCCTGGAGATATTCAAGGTGAGGCTCGACGAGGCTCTGGGGAACCTGGTCTAGTTGGGGGTGTCCCTGATGACTGCGGGGAGGTCGGACTAGATGACCCTACAGATCCTTCCAGCCTGGACCATTCTATGATTCTATGTTCTGTGTTACCTCCAGCCTGGTTGGTGTAAGCACACAGGCGGTTGGGTTAACCTGCTTACATCTGTCATGGCATGGGAGTGGGTACACCTACAGCTGATATGCAGCCAGTTTAACAAATCACAGAAACTAAAATTTTTACAGACCTCTCTGACTTTAAAGCGATAAAATATTTATCATCATGCCAGTATTTGCAGAAGAGCATGGCCAAAGGAGGTTTTAATAATGACTTGCTGCCACAGAAGTAAGCATAACTCGTTTCCAAACTTCACATTCAATCTTTTTTAACTCTGCAAAACTGCAATTAGCACTTGACTTCATTGGCTCAATTATTTTAGGCCATGCTCTGACATTGCGGAGCCTTCTAGGGCAGTACAAGTCTATATGATGAAAGGACAAAACAGTGTGAGAAGCTTCTAATGAGAGATGAGAGATTTATATTTCATAAATGTTGTACTCATTGGCTTCTTTGCCAGTGGGATTTTTAAATGTTTTCTTTGTGTGTATGAAATATACATAGGGGAGAACTTTGTAGAGTAGGGCTGATGGTTGCTCATGATGATCCCAAGGGTCTCTTCCAACCCGAATTATTCTATGATTCTATTCTATGAAATGGTGAGTTTTAAAAATAGCTATTTTTCAATACTGCAAAATGAGAAAATAATACCAGGCTGCACGTGGGTGAAATTATGAAAATACCTGCAGAACCAAGTAGGCCTGGAGATTGTGAAAGAGAGAGTACCAGGAAGAAACCTGCAGGCCTGCACGCAAAGCTTTTCTTCACCCTTCTCTCTATAACCAGGTGGTTGCCATCCCTTCATTTTTTGAACCTTGTTCCTGGAGACAAACCCTTCTAATGTCTTTCCCCCCCCACCAAGTGCTGTATTTATGTATTACTCTTAATACTCACCCCTGTCCCAAAGGATAACCTGCCTCAGCAGGCAGGTCTGCAACGTGAACTGCCGCAAGAGCAAGGACTGGAAGAATTCATCCGTTGAGGGTTTCTCAGGCTCTTTGAGAAAGCGGTGCCAGGATGGTACAAGGCCCTTTTAGAATCCACTTAAACTCAACGGGCCTCTGTATAATTGTATTAGCTCTGCAATTAACAATCAGTAGCTATCAAGTGAAAGAGCACCCATGCTCTTCTCGTAAAACCACCTCGTTAGTGCTGTATCTGAAAGCCCATGCTTTCTTTAAACATTTTGGCAAGGGGGAACCAAATTTCTGAACCATAACCAGTTCCCAGAGGGCAGCAGCCTCCTGCTGAACTTTGCTGTGGGTCCAGTTCCTCGGGACAGGCCTCTTTGGAGGGATATTGATGCGATGCAGGGCTGATAAGGAAAGTAAACAGCTGAAAGTGAGAAGTAGCTGGAAAGGTCAGCCCCGCTGTGGAACGGGTGCAGATGGACTTGGCCGCTGGCACGCTCTCCCACCTGGAGCGGAGCTTTCGGTCTCGCTGCCATTTAAACAAAACCTGTGTGTAATGTCAGCAGAAATGTTGTGCAGTGTCCTACGCAGAGGAAAAAAAACCAAACCAAACAAACAGAACCCCAGCAAACGGACAAGCTTCTTAAATCATGTCACATAAAAGCATGCTATTTACGTAAGTCAAGCAGAAATGTTTGCTGGATTTCTCATTAGGTGTTCCTTTTTGGCTATACCAAGATTTGCAAAAAATTTTATCTGTTCATCAATTCTATAACCTCCAAGATAATCTTCCAAAAAGCCTTTGGGTCTGTTTTTAGGAGACTTGGAGTCTCTTATGCCTCTTAAAATAAATCAGGACAAACATTTTTAAGTCAATGGGCCCGTGTTTTTGAGTGATATAAATCATTGCAGCTTTTTTTGACATCAGTATTCCTCTTATTTACACAAGCAGAAGTTTGTTTTAACAGACTTGTATCTCTGACTTGATCGCTTCATTCCAAACACAGCCTTTTTCCTGAGTGCTTGGACTTATAAATACATATTTGTTACAGAAATAAGAAAAGCAGAAAATAGGAAATTAGCATTTTCAAAGGCCATTTAATAGAAGTGCAGGAAGGCTTGAGATAATTTGCTGAGAAACCTCACTCAGATGCTCTGCTGAGAAGACACAACACAGTTCAGGTAACACACTTCATGTGACGGAGGCTGCCTGCATGATGCATGATCCAACTGGGGGAATTAATTTTAATCAACATGTTCCTTTTCCGAGCGGAACTGCTGCCCCATCCTTAAAAATCATGGCCTGCCAAGCTCCAGCTGAAGCTGGACTTTCCTCTGAAGCTGCTGGGGACTGGGCAGATCTTCACTTCTGCTGACTCTGCCCTGAGACATGAAGTTCTGGCAGCGGGGCTGGACAGCTGGCCCTGCTGATGGTGTAAACTTCTGCAGCACGAGCTGCCAAACCTCCTGTGTCAGAGAGATTTATTTTTTTTAGAGGCAGGAGAAACAACAGCAATTGTAACCCTGTACCAGGCACATATGAATTTGGCTTTTGTTTTGTGATTGGGCTTTTTTTTTTGCTTTGTTTTGCTTAATTTTATTTATTTATTTATTTGTTTATCTGCCATTAGACATTCTTTAGGTCACAGTGGGGAATTTTGACATTGCAAATGAATTAGTAAGCAATAAAAAGAACAGCCTCTACTGGTAGCTGTAATGTGAAGAGGCTGCCAGCGCATCCTTACGGGCTGTTGGGTCCCTGCAGAAGCCGAGGGGGCTTCCAAAAGCATTTTCAATGCATGGAAAATGCCACAGGTGAAAGTTAATGCTTTATGAATTGCCATCTACTACTATGGGGAAAATACAGATCATTGTAATGGTGAACCATGCAAAATGGCTAACTTAAGTCGTAATGAATCTAAATGATGAAGTAATTTGGAGAAACTGGCTGCCCATGGCTTGGATGGGAGTAGAATCATAGAATCAT
>VZTM01024201.1:143878-185042 GCA_013400555.1 Jacana jacana | reverse complement strand
GGGCATTACAGCATTTGGCATGAAGTGCCAAATCTACATGTTTCTTAAGTACCTGTGGGGTTGGTGACTCCACCAACTCCCTGGGCAGGCTGCTCCAGTGCCTGACCACCCTCTCAGTAACGTTATTCTTCCTAATATCTGATCTAAACCTCCCCTGCTGCAATGTTGTACCATTTCCTCTGGTAATGTTATGGTCCAGGGAGTGTTGGTTGACAGCAGGAGAAACAGCAGTGTGCTCAGATGGCCATGAAGGCCAGCAGCATCCTGGCCTGTATCAGGAACAGCTGGTGAGTAGGATTCAGGAGGTGATCACTCCCCTCTACTCAGCACTGGTGAGGCCCCATCTCAAGTGCTGTGTCCAGTTTTTGGCCCCTTACCACAAAAAAGATATTGAGGTGGTGGAGTGGGTCCAGAGAGGGGCAATGAAGCTGGTGAGGGGTCTGCAGAGTAAGCCTTATGAGGAGAGGCTGAGGGAGCTGGGGTAGGTCAGCCTGGACCAAAAGAGGCTGAGGGGAGACCTTATCTGAAAGGAGGGTGTAGAGATGTTGGGGTTGGTCTCTTCTCCCAAGTCACAGGCAATAGGACAAGAGGAAACGGCCTCAAGTTGCACCAGGGGAGGTTCAGGTTGGATATCAGGAAATATTTTTGCACTGAAAGGGTTACTAAGCATTGGAATGGGCTGCCCAGGGAGTTGGTTGAGGCATCATCCCTAGAGGTATTTAAAATGTGGGTTGACATAGTGCTTAGAGACATGGTTTAGTGATGGGTTGTTGTTTTTCTATCAGGATTAGGTTGATGGTTAGGCTAGATGATCTCAAAGGTTCCTTCCAGCCTAGACAATTCTATCATTCTGTGAGTTTGTGTTTCTTTCAGAATAGGAGAGAAGGATGTAGCAAGCCAAAGGTCCATCCATAGGGAGCTTAGACTACTTCCATTAACACCTACTGGCATGTGTAATGCTGATGAATAAGCTCATACTCCAGGGCAATTAATCACTGAAACAGAGAAATCTGCAATCAGCACAGACTGCCACGAGCCCTTCTTAAATGAGGAGACACCGCTGTAGAATCTTAAAAAGCAGTTTGATATCAAAATCAATGTAAAACAGTATGTCTGTATCCCAACATGCCTGTGGCCAGCAAGGGAAGGAACAGCAGAGGAGAAAGGGAGAGCCATGTGCAAAATTCAAAGCACATGTGAAAATTATAAATTATCTCTAAAATGCAAAGACCTGCTAAGATCAAAACTTTTCCACAGGATAAATCCTGCATCTAGGGGCAGGATGTGGGTGGAGTATTTGTTTGTACGATGGATATTTCACTGAGAGGGAGCTGTGAGTGTCAACACGGCCAAGAACAGCTCTTTAAGCACCCTCCTCTCCTCTGACATTTGAGTAGCAGAATATATGCTGGTTCAGAGCAGTGGGCAACCGAGTGTGAATGGAAAAGATTTTCAAAACCAGAGCAAAAGAGAGGAGAGTGATACCATCTCTTTATCACCAGAGAAACTCTCACCTGCTCACGTGTCAGACTGCTGGTGTGGTGCAACTTTGTGCAACAGAAGAGAGCGAATGAAGGACTGTTCGAAGCCCCAAACCATATGAAGTGCTCCTCAGATGTTAGAATTTGCTAAACCACTGAAAACGGGCTGGCAAGTCTAAGCTTGGCAAACAGAGTCTGATCTTGAGCAAGGACACTCTCTTCCACCCTAAGCCAGGAGTTCAAGGGGCGGTGAATCACCAGCTGGGAAGTGCCTGACTCCTCACGTCCTGAAACACGGAGGCGTTATCTTCAAGCTGCTCTCTGATACTTGAAACAGGCAAATTTGATTAGGATTAAGCCTTAGAAGCCCCTTCTGGCAAGCCTGGATTTTGTGCCTTGCTCACTAATGCTTAGAAACGAGTTTTTCAGTTTTTCTCATCTTTTTTACAAAGCTGAGTCTCCTCGGGCTGCAGCTGGCTGCCTCCTGCCCTGCGTATGCACATCAGGGTTCACCAGGAAAGGCTCTGCTTTTCCTGCAGCCAGAGAAGGGTTTCAGCTGACAGCTGACTCTCTCTTGGATGGTGTGTCTCCAGAAGAGAAGTCCTGGTAACCAAAGGATTAAATCTGAAGAAGAGGGAGGTCTATGTGTGTGCACGATAAAGCAGCTCAATTCCCCTGGAGCCCTGGACGTGCTGGGAAGCTCTGGTATGACACTGCCTACCGGCAGCTGCAGCTAACCTGCCCAAGGACCCCCACAGCCTGCCAGGCTTCTCCCCCATCCCGATACAGGCAGATAGAAGAGACCTTGCCCTTCCCACTCACATTTTCTAAAACCTGGATGCTTCTTGCCACACTCTCAGCTGCATTTTGGAGCCAGCGTGAGTCACCGCTTGTTACTCACTGCTGAGCAATAGCTCAAGAATTGGGAGCTCTGGGGCTCCTGTGTCAGTGGTCACTCTATACACAATGTTAAATACAGCAGGTTTGCCTGGGAACCCTCCGAGTCATCCCTCTTTCCCTTTTATTTATTTATTTAGTGTTCAACAGGGTTCAGGGACAGGGTGTTCCTGCTTTCTGGGTTATTTTGTTACCCTTGGGTGAGCAAGCAGACAAACTTGTGCAAGAAAATGGATTTTATTCATTGTGGGAAAGTGAGTGTATACGGGGGAAAAAATGTGTTCCACATTCTCTCCACATGATGAATTTAAGATTCATGTGGAGATAAACCAAAAATACCCATGAAAGGGCTTTGGTTTTTTGCATTTCATTTCCACAGGAGATTCCCAGAGTTGTTTGTTTGAAGTAAACAACATAAAAGGAGACCCTCTGCCCACTCTGTGATGGGAAGTAATTAATGGCTGGAGCAGCGTTTCCACTCTTAATTCTGCTTTTCGTATGGTTTGTTTTAAAAATTTGCTCCAGACATGAACTGAACATGTAATAAGACTTTGCATTTAGGAAAGTCTTTCATCTGAGCAGCACAAAGTTCTTTGAAAAATGTTAGTCAATTAAGAGTCACAGCATCATGAGAGGCTTTTTTTCTTTCCACAGAGAAACTGAGGCGTTCAGGGTCAAACACCCTGGTGACATTTTCCCTAGTGATACAGCAGAGTATCAGAAACACAGATTTCTGTTCATTCATTCTGATAATCCTTGGAACCCATCACTGTTTCCGTGTCCTACTTAAAGGCGGCTTCTTTAGTTTTCATACTGTGTGGAAATTTGAAACAATTACTGAACTACAAGTTTTTTGTGTGTCTGGATGCGGCTTTATGATATGAGATAATGAAAAGAAAAGATAGGTAATAATAAAGATCTTGTGGTGTGTATAATCGCCCTGAATTATTGTAACAGACCTCATTAATGAAACGCTGGGAGTCACCCACTGCTGATCTGCGTCCTGGGTGCTGAGCATCAAATATTAACAGGTCAGAAAATCTGCACTGCAGCAGAATTTAAAACAGAGAACGCAGATGAGGGGAGGAACTTTAAATTGTTCTGAGCCTGGGGTAGAATTGGCCCTTGGTCTCATGATAATTCAGAGTCTGGATGGGGTTTAGTCAGGGTAATTTAGGCAACTAACTTACACCTTATATTTCCAAAACCCAGTACAGCAATTCTTGTCCGTTATAGGCTGGGTTTCCTCTAGAATTTCTGGAGAGCTCGGTGCTGTTGAAGGCCTCCAGCTGGAAACTTGTCTAAGTTTAGGGACCCACTTTAGGTGCCTCTGGAGGCTTCCAAAAGCACTTACCTCTTGCCATTGACCATGCAGGGTTCTGATTTTTGAAAAGATTTCTTCTTAGATTGATACAATTCAGGGTACAGCTTGGGTGCTTCCAATAGACAGACTGGATGCATGTCTTCTTCTGATGTTCTGCAAAAATTGCAGTGGAGTCAACAATGTCCAACTGTCCCCTCCAGCCCCCAACATAATTTCAGCACTTGCAGCAGCATTTAGGGTTTGCTCAAGGACCTCTCAGCCTCCTCCATAAGAGCATGTAAGTTGACAACACAGCCAAAACACAGGTGAATATCTTATTTTTACAGGAGACAGAAGTAAGTGTAAAAGTCTCAATATATTTTGTTCTTGCCTGTTCTGCTCAGGTAGGAGCTGAGGTAGGAGCTCATCTCAGCTGCTGAGATGTTTTGCACTGTGGCTGGGAAGACTGGTCTCCGTGGTGGGACATTTAGCCTAAGCCTCTGGGTGCTCTGTGTGTTATAGGAATCACCTATAAAGGATTAAGTCAGAATTGATCCCCATCCCCTTTGGACCTCACCACCTCATTTAAGGATGATTGCAGAAGGTTGTTGTCACAAGCAATCAGAAGGAACTGAAGGAGGAGAAGAAACTTTATAGGAAACCATAGCTCTAATGAATGCACAACCAAGCCATTTCAAGTCAAGTAATTACAAAAGAGTAAAATATATGAAGCAGGCACCAAATCAATGAATGCAAAATGAGATGCCTCTCCTGACCATCTACACAGCTGCAAGCAGTTGGCATTTCCCTGCAAGCACCACAGAACATCATGGCAGAGAATGTCATGGCAGGTGTGGGAACAGCTAGCAGACACAGTGGAAGAGCTGGACTATTAAGGTCCTAATCATCTCCCAAGTCCCACAGTTCACAAGATTAAGCTGATGTGGAGAGCAGTGCTCTGATATCATGCTTGATTTGTGAGAGTTTGCCACCATTATCCTGTTTTGGAACAAGACAGTCCAATAACTTAGATGAGAAACAAGAGCCCTAGTAAGAAGACTACATTAGGCCCCATTTGTGGTAATGCAGAGAGAAACATGGAGGGAGGGGGTAAGCCATCATTAGTCCTGTTTATCTTAATTTCTCTTTCTGGACATATGTTTTCCCAGCAATTACAACAATGGATCTCGTTTCAGTAGTCAAGGCCCACTATGTCTGCTCCTCTTATGGTCTGGTCTCCAATGCAAAGATTAATTACCAATGGTTTACACTTAATAGAATTACAGAGTCATAGAATGGTTTGAGTTGGAAGGGACCTTGAAGATCATCTGCCATGGGCAGAGACACCTCCCACTAAACCAGGTTGCTGAGAGCCCCATCCAGCCTGGCCTTGAACACCTCCAGGGAACACCTCCATGTCCTTTCTATGTTGAGGACTCCAGAGCTGGATGTGGCACTCCAGGTGGGGTCTCACAAGAGCACAGCACAGGGACAGAATCACCTCCTGTGACCTGCTGGCCAGGCTTCTTTCGATGCAGCCCAGGATGTGGTTGGCTTTCTGGGCTGCCAGAGCACACTGCCAGCTCATGTTGAGCTTCTCATCCACAACCACTCCCAATCCTTCTCCTCAGGGCTGCTCTCCAGCCATTCTCCACCCAACCTGTATTTGTGCTTGGGATTGCCATGTCCCAGACGCAGGATAAATGACATAGAACTAAGACCAAAGACGATTAATATTTCAGTCAGTTTGCCTCCAAACAAATAAATTTAAATTTTATATCATATGCCGGGTTCAAGTCCCCCCAAAGACCATTATGTCAAGATTTGCATATAAGCTGGTTCCTTGACATTTACCAGGAGAAAATGTATTTCAGCTTAAATCTGGAGAGGCAAGAGTAAAGAATATCCATGACTGTCATGCTGAGTGAGGAGTATACGTGACTGCTATGCCAAGTAAGGAATATATGTGATTGCTGTGATGTTCTGGAAAGATTGTAGGGTTCACACATTAATGACTTTGAGAGGGAGCAACAGTCCTGCTCTTCAGTATATTGATCACTGAAGCAGCTGCCAAAAAAATGGCAGGGAAATATGAAGTATACGCTGAGCGTGGCCCTTTTTTACAGTCTTTTTCCAGGACTTTGTAATTAAACAACTTGGGGCATCAAATGGTTCTGTTTGCACTAGTTCTGTGTTCCCACTGAGGAGCCCTCTGTAATAACTATGGCATCAAAACAATTCCCATCTTTAACCTGGTAATTCCTGCTCCAGTCTCCTGTGATTCCCATTTTTCAGTAGGGGACCATAACTAAAAAGGGAGTGTTTTATGATCGCATGGGAAGTCTGTGTCAAAACAGAGGAGTTCCACCCATCCAACCTAGTGTCCTAAACCCAGGGCCCTCTTTCCCATTTGGGTTTCCCACAGATTATTGTGTGTAATCCTCTTTTTTTGTTGCACTGTTACAATGCTGAGGGCCATAGGGCTTTGGATTGCAAGTGCAGTAGATACAAATGAAATAATCCCCTGTACCAGAAGGTGGGGACGCTGCAGACCATAGCAGTAGGTGACTCTGAACTGATGTATGGCACAGAAAGTGGTGGCAGCAAAGGGACTGACCAAGGGATTCGAGCAAGAAGGTCCATCCCTGCTACGTACAGAGTTTAGACTTTGGTTTGTGTGGAAGCTTGTGATGTTTTTTCTGTTTGTTTGGATTCTTCTGGGGCCACTGTTGGTAGTGGAAAATCCGTTTAACAGGGCACAGCCCACTGAGATCAAGGGCAGCAGACTCAGTCCCTGTCATTAAATAGCGCTGCCTTTAATCCCTGGAGGTGAATGACGTTCTGTATTTTACAAGGTGGCAAATGCATCTGGCCACGTTCAGATACAGGTTATGAGAAAGGGTTTTTTACAGGCACGAATGCAAACATATAAAGCTGTTCTGAGCAAGGTCAGAATAATTCCCAATACATATTTTGGCTCAGCTTGACGATCATCTGCAAACCTACATACAGAAAATTGCAGGCAAGACTAATAAAAAATTTAATGAGCCTCAACCAGCAAGAATAGTTTATTATGATTTGGTTTAATAGTCCTTCCAGCTACTCTCTCCTCATGCCTATAAATATCAGCCATTACCTGGCCATGAACCTCTTTTTTTAGCTTGCCATGAATCACAGTTTGGAAAAGGCACTATATGGGAAGTGTGTTCGTGTGGTCACCCAGCAGCCAGAAGGACCGAAGGTGGATCTATCTCGTGTTCTACATCTGCACCCTCAACAATCACATCAGAGCCACTTCTCTCTGTCAAAAGTTTGTTTCAAGTACAGTCTTGTTTACAATGAACTATTCCTTTTGAAGGCTAATGCCAGAAGATTACATGCCTTTGGATTGTTTTACCTATTATTTGAGGTCATTCTGGCTTCTCTGGTAAAAGTCCTACTTGAATATTTGAGATTTATGCTGGGGAGCACAATAACAGGATACGGTCACATCAACAACCGGCGGGAGGGTTGCTAGTGGGGAACTGCTAACACTTCAGCTATTTTGTGGTAACAGCCCTTTGCTGGGGAACCAGCTCCCTGCAACCAGGCCACATTTCTCATGGAGTGCGTAGACTCCAGCCCTCACCAGGATGTGACCAATGCTCTGTGAACCCATGTCCTGGTTGACCCCTCAACATGTTCACGGGGTTGAACAGCTGTGACATACAATAACAGGGAACCTTTAGCATCAGATAGAGAATGATTTTTGTCATGTGAAAAATTTTGGATGTTAACAGAGGGTGGGAGCAACAGCTTTGCTGGTGAGTGGGCTTTGAGATGAGCTTTGAAGGGAGAGAAGGAAGGATTCTTGGAGTGCAGAAAGCCTGAAGAGCTAGATGTTTTTTTCCCCCTCTAAATAACAAGCAAAGGTTATCCCAGGCTCTGTGAGTCCCTGGGATACTGGAGGGAGACAATGAGTGATTAGAAACAGCTGTAATATTGCTTTAAATCTCCATTAATTAATCTTGTAGCAATTCCACTGTCTTCATAACTTCCTTTGACAGGAAATTTTCCTTCCACTGTCTGAATCCTGAAGACAATTTTTTTCTTATTATTGTGTGTCAAAACCGTGGTTTGAAATGAGTTTGTCAGATTGCCCCAAGTGATGCTGCACCTACCCAGTTAACCTGCAGAGCCACCACAAAGCCTTACACACGTCACTCCACCTGTAGGGAACAGTTTGTAGTGCATAAGCATCCCCCTGGGCAGGCTGGCGGCTGCGTTCCCAGTGCCAGGTACTCAGCTTGGCAGGACACCAGCCTTCAGCTTCTGAAAACAAACCTGTGACTGTAACCCCGAGACCAGCTTTAGCGGCCATCCAAAGCTGGAGCTGGGAAGCAGCCTTTGAAGAGGTGCCAACAAGGAGAAGTGTCCTAACCATCCTAAAGGGCAGGTCTGCACCTCTGGATGTATGGGTATGTATCTATCAGTACTAATGCACAGGTAAGACACTGTGTAGGACACCTAGGCATCTGTGGGCTGAAAACCCCAACAATCCAAAGCCTCATCTGTGAGATAAGGAGGCAGGAACACACATGAAATAGGTGTTAATCGTGTTGTTCTTGCTCTGCACAACACTGACTCATTCCTTCCATTTTGACAGGCTATATCTAGAAAAACAACGCTGGATGGTGGCTGTGCATTGCCTACAATCCTGGCAGAGGCACAGCGAGACAGATCACACCTCTTTTTATAGACGTAAAAAGGCCAACGGGGAGAAACAATCAAGATGGAAGGCGGCATTTTTGTTTCCTCCACAAAGCTGTTTGAGCGGCAGGTACGTACCGTCCTGTTCTCTCCGCCCTTTGTCACTGGGACAGGTTCTCACCTCGCCTACCTGGAGATCAAACCTGGGGAGTGGGGGGTCAGTGTAGGGACCCTGGGCCCTGCATCTGTGAGTACAGCTTGCACTGAGCTCACTTGGCTCCTGAGTGTGTTACGGGAGTGTGCGTCATCTGGGAGATCCGGAGGATTTGAGACTGACACAAAACTGACATGGGAGTAATTCCTAAAAGCAGAGCCACATCCTCTTAATAGAGCTCTACACAGAGAGGGAAGTGCTAGGAAGGTTTAGAACAGCCAGGGATCAGGAGCAGTAACTGAAGGATGTGGCTGCTGACAGAAGGCAGGAAAGTCCTAAGTGGCTTAAAAGAGTAAACCTCAGCTACCAAAAGGTCTTAGAATCGCAGAGTTGTCTAGGTTGGAAGGGACCTTTGAGATCATCTAGTCCAACCATCAACCTAAGACTGCCGAGTGCACCACTAAACCATGTCCCTCATCTCTGCAGCTACACTTTTTATAAATACCTCCAGGGATGGTGATTCCACCATTTCCCTGGACAACCTGTTCCAATGCTTGACAAACCTTTCAGTGCAAAAATCTTTCCTAATATCCAATCTAAACTTCACCTGGCACAACTTAAGGCCATTTCCTCTTGTCCTATCACCTGTGACTTCGGAGAAGAGACTGACCCCTGCCTCTCTGCATCCTTCTTTAAGGGAGTTGTAGAGAATGACAAGGTCTCCCCTCAGCCTCTTTTGGTCTAGGCTGAACAACCCCAGCTCCCTCAGCCTCTTCTCATAAGGCTTACTCTCCAGATGCTTCATAAGCTTCATTGCCCTTCTCTGGACCTGCTCCAGCACCTCAATGTCTTTTTTGGGGGGGGGCAAGGGGCCCAAAACTGGACACAGTACTCGAGATGGGGCCTCACCAGTGCTGAGTAGAGGGGGACAATCACCTCTTGAGTCCTACTCACTATGCTATTCCTGATACAGGCCAGGATGCTGCTGGCCACCTGGGCACACTGCTGGCTTGTGTTCAGCCCACAGTTGACCAGCACCCCCAGGTCCCTTTTGGCCAAGCAGCTCCAGCCACTCTTCCCCAAGCCTGTAGTGCTGCATGGGGTTGTTGTGACCCAAGTGCAGGACCTGACACTTGGCCTTGTTGAACCTTGTTTCATTGATCCAGCCTCTCCAGATCCCTCTGCAAAGCCTTTCTACCCTCAAGCAGGTTGACACTCCTACCTCGTTTGGTGTCATCTGCAAACTTACTGAGGGTGCACTGGATCCCCTCGTCCAGATCATTGATAAAGATGTTAAAGGGAACCAGCTCCAGTGCTGAGACCTGGGAGACACCACGGTTTTGGATTTGGCACCGATAATCTACAGTCAGTTATTCCCCCTTGTATTCCATGGGCTTTCCTTATAACACACACTGAATAACTTCCCAAAATAATTTTTCCTTCCTTTGGACCATAAAGAATATGAGTTTTGTAAAACTGCCTTGGGAATAAAGGAGAGAGACTGAGTTTCATACCTATAGCTGCACTTTTCTCATTTAATGCAAGCCCAGATCACAACGTATCCCTCGTGTACTATAAAACTTGCCACGTAAATAAATCATAAGCCCCTGAAGTGGAGGAGGAGTTACAGACTGTTAACCTTTCCCTTTATGGTCTGTGCTCTGAGTAGTTTAGAATCCTCCCCTATTTTTGTGCTCTGGGCAGATACTTGAGTTCAGCTAAGCCATTCCAGCAGAGTTTCCTAGTGTTCACGTATCCTCTGCAATCTCCTCCATCCCAGCATCACCCAGCAAGCAGTCACCGGTGTTGCTGATGTACTGCAACACCACTCACCCCCTCTGTTAGGAAGGGACTAGTACAAGTGTGGGGAACCCTGCTGAGCCAGGAAAGTCCTTGATGAGATTATCTTTCCACTAACCGTGTCTGTATAAGGTTGTCCAAAACGCACCCCTTGGCCTGTTAGTGATAGAGATTTTGACCATGAGCACAGAAGATTTCAAGTCCTTCCAACAGTCTCTTGGAAAAACCATTAGACTCAGAGCCCCATCCTGGTTTAAGCAAACCACCTTCAATTCCCTGTGACAATTTTCTAATTTTATCATCCCCCCCTCCTGTGTCCCCCCCTGCATTGCTCTAACATTTGAGAATCCCAGAACTTCTTTTCAACACCAGCTGAAATCGTCCAGAGGTCACAGATTTTTTATAAAACTGTTTTAACACCAAATCTTTTCCCAAAAAAAGCAGTTAAGTGTCACCAGGCCTTTTTCAGTACGGTCATTCAGGTTACCATGCAGAGCTAATTTTACAAATGATTGTTGCCTTGGCCCTGAATTTAGGGAGGGGGCGGCAAAGGGGCAGGATGCTCAATGGCCTGAGTACTCATCTGTTTACTCAGCACCACTGGGTATGAAATAGCCTCTATCATTCTGTTTTCTGTTTTTAAGGTCCTGGTTTATTCAAAAACCAGTGGGTCCCAGTTCAGACTGGGCTGTTGGATACAAAAGTAAACATGGCCAAATGCAATAGAAACCAGGAAAACTTTACAGGCACATACACACAGATGTGTGGCCAAAGTACATGTAAATAGAGCATTTGAGGCATATGGATGCTGTAACAGTGGCTTTGTCTGCCCTGAATCCTGTACCCTTGAATGAACTTTCCCTCAGAGAAAAAGTGTAGGTTTTTTTTTTATTTGTACTCCTAATTCTTTTTTCCCATAGAAATATTTTAGTGATTTAAGTCCCATAAGCCCAAAAGCTCCAGATGCATATTTTAGTTGTTTGTCATAAGAACTATCCAACATAAAAAATGACCATCCTTTCAGCCAGAATGAGTTTGCACAATGTTAAAGTGAAGTAGAAGAGGTTTTCATTATAGTGAAATAAGTCCTTATAAAAGTGTCATTTGTGAAGCTTTAAAACCAGCAGTGGTAAATTGTGCCATCTGAAATGCTTTAAAAAGAGCTAGGTCCCCAGAAGGAGAACTCCAGTTCCTATCAAAGGCAGCAATAACCTTCCAATTGATTTCAGTGGTGCTTTGATTTTACACAGAGATACAGCTTTTAGCTTTTTCACCTTTTGACTTTCTACAGTCTTGAATTATTACCATCTTATTGGCAACTCTTTTGGGAAGAACCTGCCATACTCCCTTACCCTCCTGCAAGGGTAAGTTAATAAATTAACAGTCAGACATGTTTTTTCCTAATTCATTTTAATAGATTACTGAAACTAAGCACTGGCTTTTCCAGGGGACTACACAAGACATTGCTCACTTGCCTGTGACTGTTGCTAGACCAAGACAAGCCATGGATCTACCTGTATGGCTTCATATTTCTTCTACTGGGAGCACCCCGGTACTTTGTCAGGGCCTGGAGGTGGATGCAACAGAGGAACCCGATGGAATTGCTTGTTTATATGAGAATATATGTGTGTACTTCAGAATGAACTGGAACTGCACTGTTTTCAGGAGGCAAAATTCACTGCAGTCTCCCCAGTCATAGGATATGGATGCATCCCTCCTGGCCCTTTCTTTTAAATGTACCTATCTCTACCTGTTTGTGGAGAGTTCTTACAGCAGGACCTACCAGAGGGAGCAGACTGTTTCAAGTCAGACATAGTTAACTGAAAATCCTCTCTTCATCTATAAATAAGACAGTGTCACCAGTTATCCAGTTCTTTTTCAAACTTTCACTCTTTCTTAATGATTTTCCCATAAGGAACACTGTTTACTTCTGGAATTACTTGGGTGATGCCCACTTAATTGCCTTTTGTCCTTTTCACCTTGGGATGAACTCAGATATGAAGACTGTTTTACCTAAAAGGGAAAGTTCTTGCAGGCTGCAGTTAAATATTTACTTACTCCTTTTTTGGTTTGCCTTGTCCTTGGTATTCCTGTGTCCTTTGAGACATCAATACCAATTCCCACTGACTCTATAGACACTTCTCTCCTCAAGCAGGGTTACTCAATACTGTTTTGGACACGTTTTCTACTCCTTGACTTGGCTGCAAATATTTTCGTATTTGTGTAACAAAGGCCAAGAGAAACAATTGTGGACAATTTCATCCTGTTCTTAGAAAAGTACATGCAAGAGTGTTTTGGATGCAGACATTTCAAACGGCATCTAGATTGGACTGCAGGAGCACACTGGGAGTATTAACCTATATAACTCAGAGAGATTAAGAAATTACTGAACAAAGGACCTAGGTCACCTTTCCCTCACCAAAGCACACTTACTGAATATCAGTAAAATGGAGAGCAGTGCTGAGGTACCTTGAAACCTCTTACCTTTTCATAAGAGAGAGCAACAGAGAAGGGAGGGAAACTAGGGGAACACTGTGGGCCCGAAATACAAGAGAGGTGAGACAGATTCAAGGTAACGTATGGATGGGAACTGAAGAAGGTTCCCCTGACACTCTCTGTAGCACCATGTTAGTTTCCTAACTGTCCACTCTCTGAACAGGGAGCATTTTGAGGCTGTGAAAAGGAAGAAGGTAGTGTGCTGAATGAGGAATCTCCATAGCTTTGTGGTTGGGGGACTCCCTTGACACCCATGATGTCTCTACTCAAAGGCTTTCTCACAGCAGGGGCTTACTCTCCAGCTGCTGTTACCTTTGGTGACTGGTCTGTGTACCATCTTGTTTGTTATTATGGAACTGGTCTTCAGCTCTCTTACTTGCCAGATTATATTAAATAAAGAAATATTTTTAAGGTCAGGCAGAATTGTTTCAGCCAGCTTGGAGTATAATAGGTTGTACGAAGTAGGAGTCGTTACAAAGGCTGGTGTGACTGAAAGCAGCCCCTGGTGAGGACACCACTCACCTGGAATGTGGATGAATTCAGACAGAGAGAGTTTAAACAGGAGCTTCTCTCCTGTCCCAGCTGAGTGACACTAAGGTGCTACAGATAAGGCACAGCAGATTAAACAGAAGCACTTCCCCAATGTCCTGTCCTGGCTGGACTTTGTACCGGGTACAAGCAGGTAGATATGCTCTCAGCCCCAGGAAGAAGAGAAGAATGCCCAACCTGAGGGTGTCCTCAGAATTTCATCTTTAATAAAGACCCCTAGTGATGAGGTGGTGGCAGGCTGTAGGAGGCTTTATTTGTACACCAAAATATTTCTTAAGCTTTAAGAAGTGCTTTTCCTGTGGTCTTAGGCAGCAGCTTACAGGGCTGCAAGGCTGCCAGTGGCACTCCAGTTCTGAACTTCTGGACCTAAGTAAGGATTTTGGTGCTTTAAGTCCATTACAAACCTAGACTTCAGTATCTGCTGTCCTGAAAACCATTTTTGTGTACTCCTGGTCTGTACATGCAGCTGAACAGAGAAGCTTTTCTGTGTTTCCCTCCGTTTCCCAACGAGGATCCCTCCCTCTCCATTTGGTTGTAGCCAGACACGTGGGATTTCCACATGGGCTGGAACTCAGTGGGAACTGATGGCTCAGGCAGCTTTCTGACAGAGTCTCAACCTCCCCAAATGATTTAGCATTACCAGAATTGCTCGTGGCGAAAGGTAACGCCCAGGCTTTCTGGAACGCAATGTGTATGATTTCTGCTTGTCCCCTGCTAGCACTGACATTTATGTGGCAGACATACAGTACTGAATCAAAACACAAATATTACAGAACTGTCTCTGGGCTGCTTATGAATTTCCTCCTGTGTATTAAGTATGACATTTCTACCAAACTCAGCCATGCACTTTTTTATCTCAGTGTTTGATTTTATAAACCACAGTGACGCTGATTTGCCTTCTACTGACTGACCAACCAGTCCACTGACCCTTAGGTATCCTTCTGCCCAGCATGTGCCCGCAGATTTCTGAGTTCAGTGTCCTTCAATAGCTGAAACAAGAGGGAATAAAGAGCGCTGGCAAGAAGCAGAGTCCTCAAGTCAGTCCTTTCCAGCATCCAAGCTCTTTATGCAAGTGGCACAGGAGAGCAAAGAGGTACTCTTTTCCTCTGCGTACTGTCAATCTGAAGACCTATTTAGGGTGGTGGTTGGCCTGGGCAATCCAAACCCATTTGGTAACTAACTCATGTAAAAGCACCTCAGGTTAGAAGCTATTTGTGTTTACCTTGAAGATAACTGCACAGATTGAAGCCAAGCTATCTTGAACAAGCCTTGAACATGCCCACAAGCAAGGAAAGGTATTTGGGAGGGACAGTGCTAAGCCTTCTGCATGCACATTTAATCTTAAGTTGCTGATAAAGTTTGGAATTGTAGTGAAACCCTCCTGACACAGCCTGTGCTTTGACACAGCACCCAGCCCTTTGCAGAAATGTTGTGTTCCTCCCCTGAAAGGGATCAGGCCACTGTCTACATAGTACAAACTTGCTTCAAAAGGTACCCAGTGTTGCTTTTCAGAGTTTGCTGGACCACAGAGCTCATAATTAAAAAGGTCTACTGGCTCCATCTATACCACTACATGCAACAGACCAGTGGCTGTTGCCTGGCATGAAGCCAAAGGGCATGTTATGATTCATATCCACATGACTAAACTGTTTTCCCCCTAAAAACAGGGTGGCCACACCCAGCCTGCCTATTGGGAATGATCCCAAGAATGTGCTGTTCTCCACACTGTGCTCAGGTATTGCCTGCTGGCTGATGCTAATCCATGTCAAGGGACCATGGAACGTTATAGGCAGTGCCAGTGTTAGAGCGAGTGTCGTGGCCACGTTTCATTTACTAGTCTAGACATAGCCATTAATATCAAGAGTTTAGCAGGATTCCTGAAAGGGCCATTCCGTTTATATGAATACCCAGAGGAATGGGAAAAATGATTTTGAAAGGAAAAAACAAAACCCCATCAGGTGTTTTGGCAGTGATAAAGTACTAAGTTCTTCTGGGAACAGAATACACAGAACTGCTTCTTACAGGGTTTCTGGTAGCCTCCCCAGCAACATCTGCTGCTGCAGGCTCTTGGGAAGAGGATGCTGGACACGATGGCTCTCTGCCCACCCTGCTGTGGCACTCCTGGTGTTCACTGCCATGCTATGTCACACTTTTGGAAAAAGGTACAGGAAGACTGTTGAAAACACCTCTCAGGAGCTCTGATTTCCTTGCCTTGCTCCTTGATCTAAGCAGGACAAAGCTCGGACCTGGAAGCTGCCAGCTGGCTTCTGCCCAGTGCTGCATCCAGAGGAGCAGGTCTGAGTGCCGAATGAAGCCGTACCGCTTCCCACCCGGGCTGGGGCATTGACACAGATGTGGATTAGCTTCGTAAGGCCTGGAGTTTTTAATGCCTGGAATCTTTTTATTTGTGTGAAGTACACTGCTAAATTGTGTCTGTCATGATTTTTGAACTGAATTCTTCGACTTATCCCCAGCTTAATATTTTTCTTATTTTTTCTTATTTAAATCTAAATAATCAAAGATATTTAATCTGTCCTGTGCATGCATACCATGGCTCGTGTCCTAAGTGCCTTCTCTTAGCTCCAGGATGCAACTCAGGGCCTTGTTCCAAACATGCCTGTGGTGTGATGAGTTGGAGAGCTTTAACAACTTCCACTCGAGCTTCCTTTTGTGAAAGTCCATGAGATGAGAAGCAACAGCTGAAGAAGAAAGAGCCAAAGCAGTGGTGCAGAAATGGCACCATGGGCAGACACAGCCAGTGGAGACACTGATTCTTTATAGCAGCCAACTCACATGATTGCCCTGGCTGGAAAAATCAGTAGACTATGGGAAGTGAGTTATTATGATAGGAATAGGCGTAATGGTTTTAAACTGAAAGAGGGGAGATTTGGATTAGATATCAGGAGGAAATTCTTCACTGGGAGGACAGTGAGACCCTGGAACAGGTTGCCCAGGGAAGCTGTGGTTGCCCCATCCTTGGAGGTGTTCAAGGCCAGGCTGGATGGGGCTTTGAGGAACATGGTCTAGTGGTAGCTGTCCCTGCCCATGGCAGGGTGTTTGGAACTAGATGATCTTTAAGGTCCCTTCCAACCCGAACATTCTATGATTCTAAGTACATAACCTTGAACAACATCTGCACCCTCTTTCCCAAAGCAGAACCTGGGACACAGCCATTATGTGAACAAACACTACAATGCCTGAGTGAAGAACCAGTCTTGGGAACCACCAGTCCCAGTGGTGCCTGGAGAGGACCCCAAGGGAGTGCATGCCTGGTGAGGCCCCTAACTTGTGCCATGGTACTGGCAAAATGCCTCTTAGTGTGGCAATAAAGCAGACTGACCGATCCCTATAGGAGACCCCGTGCCAAAATGACTCATGTCACACCGTTTCCTTCAGGTGAGTGGCACTACCTTCAATCAGTGGTAATAGGTTTGCAGATATTTTATGTGCAGTGTCCATTGACATCAAAGAAATATTATCATGGATAATAGACCCATATGCCCCTTCCATTAGAATGGCAGGCAGGTTTCATGTATGAAGTGAAATGCAAAGCCACATCCTGTGTCTCATGCTGACTCCAAATTCCCACCAAAAAAAGGGCTGTGGAAATACAGAACCAGACTCAGACAAAATCTGAAAGCTGTTTCTCCCTGTTCTTTCTTGTGGGTGATACTCAATCCATTACTGAGGCTTAGTGCAAAGCCTGCCCAGCACTTAAGCCCCTCAGCAGGATGTTTAAGTGGCGTTGAGGCTTTGTGCTGGGTCTCTGCACTAGCGGGAATTTTTACCAGTGGGGAGAAGGGTTGCTTTGTCCATATTGAAAAGTACACAGCCAGCCTTCTCCATAGTATGTCTCTTAATTTAGTTTTGATTTAATCCTTTGCATTGAGGGGATGCTGGTTGCCCTAAAGGAATAAAAGCTGCCATTATGAGGCATGCGCCTTTTACTATCCATGCAATCCAAATAGTTACATTCAAATCAAATCAAAGCACTTCAAGAGCCAAACTTAGAGCAGGTTTTCTTAACTGGCATGTAAAGTTTTATCTCCTTTTGTTAATATTTTAAGGGAAGGTAAAAGCAGTATTTTAAATGCTGAGGATTAAGCACAGCAGCCTCAGACGTGTGAATACTCCCACACCCCTTACTTTTTATGATCTACCTGAGCTCTGACTAATTGTAACCACAAGCCTTTGAAGATGGTACCGAATCCTTATGAGCTGCAGTAGCTGTATTAGGTATGGTTCATTAGAGAAATATTCATGTATTTGAACAGATGTCCACTTACGCTGCTAAACGTACCTTCACTTTGGGCTCTATAGACGGGTTTCTCTTCCAGTCTATTCTGCTGCCACTAGTAGCTGCTTTTTGGATGCTAGGACATCAGACACTGGCCCTGTTGCTTTTGCACAGTGGGTTTCTAGTGAAAAACTCCAGGATTTGGACTGTAAAATAGCTAACAAGTTAATAGAGGAGCTGAAAAACTCTGAAAAACTATCAGCTAGAATATAAAGCCAAAGTTTTGGTTCAGTGGCTTGGTAAATATTCCAGGAACTACTCTTCCCCCTGTGGCATTAGGGAAGCAATCCTCCCTCGTTTTCCCTGTCTCCTTGTAGGGGCAGATGGATCTGGGACTCATTAGGAGGTGGTTACAGCAGTGGGAACAGAAGAGCTCAGATTATAGTTGTGAGGCACTGTGGGCTCCTGGTTCAGGCAGGGGGCTGCGACTCAGAGATCCTGACCTGCATTCCTGGGTTTGTCACGCTGACTCACAGGCAGGCTAGAGACAAGTCCTGGGTACCCAGATATACCTCGTATATTCGGTATACATAGTGCTCTCCAGCTGTGCAGAAGCTGGGAGATGTTTTGGAGGGAAGCACTAGAAATGAAAAGGTGTACAGTTGATGAGGGAGAAGTATTTTACTGAGCAGACCTACAGATATCATGAGCAGGAAGAGAAAGGTGGAAACAACAGTCAGTAGCTAGTCAAAAGGCAACACTTCTTGGAGAAGCATGATGAGGAGCACCAATCCAGGTAACTGGTAACAGCTGGGAACATGAACGAGCCAGCCTTGCTTGGTTCTGGAAGGTCTCAAGTACAGGGCTGCAAGCATGGGATTAATCACTGAGCTTAAATCCATAAATAATCAGATGCTTTCCAAGGGCACTGAGCACCAAAGGAGGTTCTCTTGAGTTCCTTTGAAGTATTTAGAGACATAGACTTACCTTCTCAATGTAGATGTTGGGCTGTCCCTCCTTTCTGATGAGCGGGATGCTGATATGGGTACAGGATGGAAAGAGTTAACCCTGTCCCTCACATAACTGTGTTGTTCTAGCACATCTCAGACACTTATCTCATACATCTAAGGCTACGCCTCCACTAATAAATTAAACAGGCCAAGGAATGTTACAGGGCACAGGGACTTGAACTGCTGCTGTACCATCAGAAGGCCCCTGGCATCAGTGCAGTGGAGAGTACCAGGCCTGTGCCAACAGTCTCTGGTCATGACCTGGGAGCCCACCAGGCCAGGGCCACTCTCAGCTCATGGTTCCTAAAGGGACATCTTGATTAGGGGAGCAGGAAAAAGTACTCGTCCGGATGGTGGCTGCATGGTGCCAACCAGCCCCCAGGGAGCTTGGCCACACTTAGCTTACTAATACAGACCAACTCTGAGATCTGGAAAGATAAAGACACTTCCAGAGTCTGAGTCAGCCCACCCAGGATCTGAATGACCCCCGGAGATGTCTGTCTGTCTCTGCACTGTGAGATTTAGGTGTTTGCTTCCTCGGCAGCTGCCTCAGCTGTGGGCACACAGTCAGGGCAGAGGAATCTGGGCATGCAGGGGGAGCCAAGGTGTATGGGAGTAGGTCGGAGGGATGTATTTTCCCTTGTATTTTGCTGGATGATTAATTAATGAAATGATTGATACTGTTTTTAATACTCCTATCCTGGTTCTCCCATCACTGTAATAATAATATTTAGAGCTTTGACAGATAATCTGAGTGGTTTGGAGTAAGAATTGAATACTTTGCATGCACCAGGGTCACAGAATGCTTTGCAATTCATTGCCTTAATTTCTCAAGAGAACTCTGAGAGGCAGGGTCCCCGCTGGATGAATGTGTAAAAATGAGGTACAGAGAGCCAAGAGGAATTTTTGTCCTTTCCCCCCCACTTTAGCTAGTGAGAGATGAAGCTGGAAGTGCAGCCCCTGGGGCTCAGTTCCGACTCTTCCAAACCTGCCAGCCGAGGAAGCGTCTGCCTTTGTTTTAATGAAGTTCTCTTTGCCATTTCATTTTACAGACTGTTAGCCCAGAATAATGGCAGTGGGTACCCTGATGGACGACAGGAAGCCTTTCTAATTTGTCAAAGTACAATTAATAGCTGGCTAGCTCAAGCCCAGCTCTCTCACAGTAAATACAGTTTGGACCAGCGTCACTTAAAGGTTTCTGTCCTTGTGCCTCCAGCTGGCAGGGTCAGCTGTGGCTCCCTATGGAAGCTGAATCCCCAAGTGCAGAAGCGATCCTGATCCTGCAGAGCCTTCTTAGAAAAGATATCCCAGGCCTCTGAGACCACGAGTCTTTTACATCTGGTCAGAATAAAGGCAGAGAGACAGACAGCAAAGGGCGAGGCCTGTTTTGTGTTTTTTAATGGACTTTTGTTGTCCTCAAGCTCTTCTCCGAGGTGAATATTCTTGCCAGGCATTATCAGCTTCAGTGGTTTGGCTCAGATTTTTGCTCCAGATTCTTTTGTCCTGTTGACTTTTGGATCAACTCTGGCCTGGCTCTGTTTTGAAAGTTGCTTTACCCGTATTAATGTTTAACTTAAACAAGTATTAAATCATAAGTCTAACATGGAAATGTTTTAGTCTCTGGACAGTTCCTTTCCTTGCTGCTTTCGAGCTGTGCATGAGTACAGCTTCACTTGGCAGGGTTCCTTCTGTTTGGTGTTGGTCTCATGACACTGTTATTACTGCTGCTTTAATGCAGTGGAAAACAAACAACAAAAAAAACCCAACCCAAAAAACCTCATGATGGTATTGTAGGAATACTGTGGCCTCCTGTGAGTCAGAGCAGCCCAAGGTAGGGAGGCAGAAGCCTGAAATTCATTTATTTCACATTATATCCATCCAGGCTCCACGGAGAGTGTTTTGGGGCTGGGGACTTGGTGGTAGATCTGGATGTTAGGAAGGATCTAAATCTATGAGGAAAGAAAATGTGCCTTACTGTTGTCATATTCCCCTTTGCAAGTCAACAGGCATTGTTTGGGTGTTACCTGCTAACTCTAATAGGAGTGAGAGAGAAAAAGATATTAGGAGCTTCAGGACAGTTTTCCCCATGAAGAGTAATGTAGCTTTCCTCGGTGGTACTTTGTGCAGTCTTTCCAGGGAACCCACTGGTAGGTTTGCTGCTCTTTCCACTTCTCTCAGTTACCCTCACGATCTCAAAGAGAGGCTTCTAAAGGCCCAATACGCTGAACGGCATGGGTCTGCCACTTTTCTTTTCTGACACTGCTTATCCTCCCTTTGTCTGTACCACCCTCTGCAGAAGATTAATATATAGTGAAGTTAAAAGCCACCTTGTCGAGGTCCTGGCTGGCTGTCCCTAATCATAGAATTATAGGATATCTCAAGTTGAAAGGGATCCAGAGTCATAGAATCATAGAATCATTCAGGTTGGAAAAGACCCTTGGGATCATCAAGTCCAACCATCAGCCCCACTCTACAAAGTTCTCCCCTACACCAGATCCCTCAACACCACATCTAATCCACTCTCAAACACATTCAGGGATGGCGACTCCACCACCTCCCTGGGCAACCAATTCCAGTGACTGACCACTCTCNCCAGCACCCCCAGGTCCTTTTCTGCCAGGCAGCTCCAGCCACACTGCCCCAAGCCTGTAGCCATCCATGGGGTTGTTGTGGCCCAGGTGCAGGACCTGGCACTTGGCCTTGTTGAAGCTCATGCTATTAACATCAGCCCATTGATCCAATCTATCCAAGTCCCTCTGTAGAGCATCCCTGCCCTCATGCAGATCAGCACTCCCGCCTAACTTAGTGTCATCTGCAAACTTACTGATGGTGCTCTCTATATCCTTGTCAAGATTATCGATTAAGATATTAAACGGGACTGGCCCCAGTACTGAGCCCTGAGGAACACCACTTGTGACCGACCGCCAACTGGAATTAACTCCATTGAGCACCACCCTTTGGGACCGTGCAATCAGTGAGAACAGAAACAGTTACAGTTATCAGACAACAGACACTGACTAAACATTCTGTCTGGTCTCTCTGTTCCCACTTTGCAGAGATTGGCTGAGAGCACCTCACAGACCATGCTCATTCTACTTGAACTCACACTCTCTACCATGCACCTTTAGTAGCCCAACAGCATGGGCTTTGATCTTCTCCTCTTCTCCTACTGCTTAGTTAGCCATAGAGCCATGGCAGGACAGTGGAAATAGGAGCCTCTCCAAATGGCTTCAGTCCTCATTCCATCCATATTTTTTTTTGTGGAAAAGGCTTTTAGAGAAAGAATGACATATTTAATCTTTATTTCTGGCACACCTATCAACAACCAACCCTTGATTTGGAGCTGATGACATCTAATAATGATGGTTGTCTTCTGCCTGTTGGTTTTAGGTCCCCTGCCTTTGCTCCTGCAGGTGAGGGTGTCTCCAGCTTACATTGCTTCAACTCACTCCCCTGCTGTCTCTCCACTGGGACATACTTTGAAGGAAATGGTGTCGCTGTGTGCAGTGAGGGAAAGGCAAAGCAGCCTGGGTGTGAGGACAGGAGCTCCACACATTAGTCTCAGGGTATTATCTTGCTTTCCTGTCTCCCTCTCCAGTCCCAGCAGAAAGCTCTGCCTTTATATAAAGCCATCCTTCCTAGTGTCTGAGTGAGCTCTCTAGACTTTTCTACTCAGCCCTGTACAGCAGCTCTGACCTGCCCATCCACATCCAGGGCAGAGTCTTAGGTACTGTACGTGAAGCACCCGGTGCCTGCTGAGCCACAGGGAACTGGGGCTGCTGAGCACCTTCTGGGGCAGAAACACAGTGCAGGTGCCTACCGTTTTCCTTGTTCAGATGAACTGGGGGGCAATCAAAGGGCCCAGAGCTGTGCTTCCCCTCTGAGCACTCTCCAGAGCAGTGAGCATGCTGCTCATAGCCTGATGAAGACTGTCTGGGTCCAACCAGCCCTCTTCCTCACCATTCAGGGTCTGGGTGGATACGCTCATGGTTTTCAATAAGTTTGCAATTTATAGTGGGACATTCTCAAGGCATTTTATAAATCTGCTACGTAAAGCACACTCTGCTGAACTACTCTCACCTAAGGTTGTGCTCAGCAGAGCAGCTACTCCAAGAGCACTGGTAGAGCTGTTCAGGTCAGCGAGTGACAGACAAGTATCCAAAGCTATCTATTATCTAAGAATCTGCTGCCAAAGCAGTGCAGAGAAGTACATTGTACTGGGAGTGGAATTTGTCTAAGGTTCATAACTGAACAGCTTTGTCTTAGGAAAAGATTTCGGGGTCTTCAGGGAGCATGGGCGGTTTGGTCTTCACATTTATATCCCCTGCTCTTCTGGCAGTACGTGCCATAATATGTGACAGGATGTTTGCCTGCTTGTTCAGTCAAATAAAAGTCACTTTCTGTGATGGCTGGGAGGGTTTTTTGGAGCTCCTCTGCTGCCTCCTGACTTTGCTGCTGCTGCTGCTGTTGGGAGAGATCTCAGGCTGAGGGTAACTCTGGCATCTCTGCCCTGTTTCATAAAAGGGAGCCAGAAGCCAGCAGTATGAGTAAGGCAGGGTCCCGTGTGACTGTGTAACCACTGCTTTCCATGGGAAGCTATTTCTCACATTAGAAAGTCCAGCGAGTGGGTGGGGGGAGATCTATAGCAGTGATTTGGCTTGGGACTGTGGAAAAGATATGTGATGCAAGCTACACTGCTGGCCTCTCTCACCTTTACTGGACGGGGGAAAACTGTCATCTCTTCCCAGCTCACAACTGGCAAGGGCTGTGCAAATGGCTGTCTACTAAAAGGTGCTGCCATTCTGGGTACCTCACTGTGATTTGTATTTTAATAGACGTAAAAACCCCAAAACTTTGGCTTTCTCCTGCCAAAAAAAATAATAAAAAATAGTAATAATAAAACCCCAAACCAATAACTGGGCAGAATCATTCCTCCAGCAGAGTTCCCCAGAAAATGAGGAGGAAGTTCACTCGGTGAAGCGGAGGGGTGGTAAGTGGAGCTGTGCACAGTGTTCCCAGCTCCATCCAGCTTGCTGAGATAGCTTGCCAACCTCCCTCCTCAGTGATCATCTATTCCATTTTCCTCCCCGTGAGACGTGAAGTTTAAATTAATCAGAGCAGCAAACAGAGACAGAATCTCTATTGACTGGTTTTGGCTGGAAGCACATTTTCTGATTTCCAACCAAATTTTTCATGGAGGTTAAGACCATTTTATGATACAGCCATGTCTCCCTGCTTTTATGTGAACACAATCCACAGCTGGATTCTACAAAACAGGTGCGAGTCCACGCTCTTTGAGTTTTAGTCTACATTAAAATAATAAAGGGAATAGACACAAGGGCAACTTTTCTCCCCTTCTGTGAAACAGATGCTATTAGATCTAGCTGAAAATTCAAGTTTCCATTCCACAAGGAATGCCAACAATTAATACCAGTTGTATTATGGTAAGAACGAATAATGCTATGCTGACTCGAGCTTTTTGGAGTATTAGTATAACATAATATAGAACAAAATATGTTTGGAGACAAGTTCATAGAATCATAGAATTGTAGAATGGTTAGAGTTGGAAGGGACCTTAAAGATCATCAAGCTCCAACCCCTCTGCCATGGGCAGAGACACTTCCCACTAGAGCAGGTCGCTCAAAGCCCCATCCAGCCTGGCCTTCAACACTCCCAGGGATGGGGCATCCACAGCTTCTCTGGGCAACCTGTTCCAGTGTCTCAACACTCAAAGAATTTCTTTCTGGTATCTAATCTATTTCTCCCCACTTTCAGTTTAAAACTGTTACCCCTTGTCCTATTGCTACACTCCCTGACAAAGGGTCCCTCCTCATCTCTTCTGTAGGCTCCCTTCAGGTACTGGAAGGCCATTATAAAGTCTCCCTGGAGCTTTCTCTTCTCCAGGCTGAACAACCCCAACACTCTCACCTGTCTTCAGCTGCTCCATCCCTCTGATCACCTCCATGGCCCTCCACTGGACCCATTCCAACAGGTCCATGTCTTTCCTGTGCTGAGGACTCCAGAGCTGGATTCAGTACTCCAGGTGGGGTCTCATGAGAGCAAAGTAGAGGGGTAGAATGACCTCCTGTGACCTGCTGGCCACGCTTGTTTTGATGCAGCCCAGGATGTGGTTGGCTTTCTGGGCTGCCAGTGCACACTGCTGATTCAGGTTGAGCTTCTCATCCATAAGCACTCCCGAATCCTTCTCCTCAGGGCTGCTCTCCAGCCATTCTCCACCCAACCTGTATTTGTGCTTGGGATTGCCATGTCCCACACGGAGTATCCTGCACTTGGCTTGGTTGAACTTCATGAAGTTAAGTTTGCATGTGCCCACCTCTCAAGCCTGTCCAGGTCCCTCTGGATGGCATCCCTTCCCTCCAGTGTGTTGACCATGCCACACAGCTTGGTGTCGTTGGCAAACTTGCTTAGGGTGCACTCTATCCCCACTCTCCATATCTCCAACAATGATGTTCATCAGCTCTGGTCCAAGTACCAACCCCTGGGGAATACCCCTCGTCACTGGCCGCCACTTAGACATTGAGCCATTGACTGCAGCCCTTTGAGTATGGTCCAAGTTGTTGTGAAATGAAAAATCAAAGGGATCAGACCAAAATATCATCAGCACTGTTACAGAGGAAGTTTTCTATGTAGATGGAACGGGAAAAATATGCTCTCAGCATATTTTCAGGCAGCTGCAGATGCTTTAATTGTAGTTGCATTATGATGGAGTTATATCACATTCGCCTCTCTTTTTCTGGTCACAGATCATGTGATCTGATCGTATCACATACGATCCCTCTTTCCAGATACCAAGTCAGAATGTCCTTTGGTTTGCTCTTACACAGTGTCAAAATAATTTAGTGAGAGATGCAGCTCATTTATATGCATATATATGTGTGCTTGGCACAATCCAGCACATATGTGGACAAAAACTGTCCACAGTGATACATTTCCAGGAACAGTGCAAGAGGATGTCTAGGAATAAAGTCTCCAGCTTTGAGGAGAAGGCAATGGAGGAACAAGCTGTCTTGTAGCAGCAAGGATTGCCTTGGGGTGACTGTAGAGGCAGCTGCCTTCCTCATTAACACTGCCCACAGCTCCTCCTCACCTCTGGATGAGACAAGCTGTCTCTCTGCTTTCCCACTTGCTGTCAGTCCTGCAGATGCCTCCACCCTTTCCTTGTGTTGTAGTGGGTTCGCAGGGGTATATACACAGGACATGGAACCAGCTGAGCTGCCAGGTTGTGAATCACCTCTTTTCACCAGAGAGATACTTTCAGGCTGCCTGACCCAGAGAAGAGAACATATCCCTGGAGCAAGAGAAATGCTAAAATTTCTGAATGGTTGGCATGAGCCCCTGCTGGGCCACTGGCTCCTTGTCCTTGAGACAGTCAAGTTCCCCTGTCATTTGGATTTGATTGCCATATCCCAGCAAATCCTCCTGCCTCCCTTTGTGCCAGCTGCTCCCTGCACTGCCCTGCACCCCAACAGACTCAGTCAAATTGCGTCCATCAGCTTCAGGTAACTTGGCCCTAATTCCCTCATGGTAGCGTTGTGCATCCTTCCTAGTTTGTGTGGCCTTTCTTCTCCATACCCAAGTTTGTACCTATAGTGGGAAGCCCAGAGGTGGCAGAAATAAGAGGATCAGCACAGCTACTTACACAAATCTCATTTGATCGTTTGCTTATTGCCATTTCCCTTTCTTCTGCTGGAGACAGAAGCAATGCCTGATTCCATTGAGTATTTGAAGCTGGCTGTATTCAGCTTTTTTGAACAAAACCACTATCCTCTTTGCCACCGAGGGACCTCTAAGTGAAAAAGACTTTGCCAGTCTGCAGTCACAGAATCACAGAATCACACAATATCAGGGATTGGAAGGGACCTTGAAAGATCATCTAGTCCAATGCCCCTGCTGGAGCAGGAACACCTAGATCAGATCACTCAGGAACACATCCAGGCCGAGTTTTGAATGCCTCCAGAGAAGGAGACTCCACACCCTCCCTGGGCAGCCCCTTCCAGTGTTCAGTCACTCTCACTGTGAAGAAATTTTTCCTCATATTTAACTGGAATCTCCTATGTTCCAGCTTGCATCCATTACCCCTTGTCCTATCATTGGATGTGACTGAGAAGAGCCTGGCTCCATCCTCCTGACACTCACCCTTCACATATTTATAAACGTTAATAAGGTCACCCCTCAGTCTCCTCTTCTCCAGGCTAAAGAGACCCAGCTCCCTCAGCCTTTCCTCGTACGGGAGATGCTCCACTCCCTTAATCATCTTGGTAGCCCTGCCCTGGACTCTCTCAAGCAGTTCCCTGTCCTTCTTGAACTGAGAGGCCCAGAACTGGACACAATATTCCAGATCAAATCATTGGAAAACATGACTGTAGAATTAAGGTGCCACCTCAGTCTTTTGCTTCAAACTCCAGAAGGCTCTTTCTGACAGGGTCTGTCAGGACTGACATCCAAATAACGAGGAGGCTGCAGGTACTACCCAGTTAAGCATGGTACTACAAACCTCCCATCCATTGCCTTTAAACCACAGCCAAATAAAACAATTTTCTGCTTCTGTCACCAGACATTCAAATTAATGTAATTGAACAGGCAAAGTGATTGGTCAGAATCACTTCTGACAGATTTTAAGAAAAAGCCTAAATGTAAGCTTTCCAACCTTCACTTGGGGTTCCTTTATGTTACGGCTTTGGCAGTGGTACGGTTTGCAAAGCAGCTTTCAAAGTGAATTTGTATTCCAGATTACAGTTTGCTGTAACAATGGAGAATGCTAAAGCCTGCAGCTGGGCGTGGAATACACTGATACTCCAGGGTAGTAAAACCCCTACTTCAAGGGCAGAAAACCTCCCCTGCTTCTACTTGTATCATTTAACCACTCACAGTTTCTTAGGTTGCCCTGTTTTCCTCTATAAATGCAATGCCTGCAAGAAGCGACTGGATGTGAGTCTACCAAAATAAACACTGAGATTCCCAGGCACGAGTGATTTTTCAGCAGAGGATGTCAGGAACTTGTCTTCTTGGCAGTGTCTGTGTAATTCCAGTTTTATCACTATATTTGGCAAATGACCAGGAGGGAAGAAGAGTTATCTGAATGCAAAGGGAATAAACGGTGGAAAGGGAAAATAGACAATGTAGGCTGGCCTCTCGACGAGAGAGCTGTGAGGCAGAAGAATAATCCTCCATGGCAAATGTCTCCTGGAGAATTGTAGAGAAATTTAGTTTGTAAAAGACCTGTGGAGATCTCTATACATCCTGCACACTGGAGCTCTCCTTTTCACTGAGAATTCTTCCCATATGTATCTCCTAAAAAGCAAGTGTGCGTGTATTACAGCCCCAACTGAGTGTGTCTACACGCTCCAGCCATGCAAACATCCTACACATCTCTAACTGCAGTGATGGTGTAGCTCTGCAGCCACACAGAGCTCCCATTCCTCCATTTGCTTCCCAGACGGTGTGTTAGTGTGCAAGAGCTCCTCAGGGTGTCCTCAGCCTCCAGGGAGCTGAGGCTGAGGGCCTCCCTCAGTGCCCTATCTCCTCTGTGCTCTCATCTCCATCCACAGAAGAACCTACTTCAAAGCTTTCCTTGGTGAGTCAGAACAGACGGCCAGAGGAGCATTTTTCCAGGGCCAGACAATCATGCAGGGAGATTTTCCCTTCTGTGAGGCTTTCAAATCAGGTCCAAGGCAGCAGCAACCCCAGTTACTGTCATTTTGGAGATAGGGGATTGTAATCTAAATCCAAGTCTTCCAACAGCACCACTTTTTTTCACATATAGATCAGTCATCTCAGCAGAAAGGCTGAGTGAGAAAGAACAGTGTCCCCTTGCCCCAGCATGCAGAATACCACCACGTGCTAAAGGAACACATTGCTGGTGCCCAGGAGGCCCCTGCTGATGGTCCAGGACACCAGCAATCCCAGAGGGAAATCACAGAGGTCGTTACCTAAACTGAGAGTCTCTTTTTAATTTCCACACTGGATGGTCTCAGTCAAACTATGGAGTTAATTAACCACCTGGAGAAAACAAACAGCTTCTCAGATAACTTGAAAAAAGAGTCAGTTTAACCTCAAAAGCTGCTGTTTTCTAGCTCTGCATTTCTTTTGCTTTCTGTCTCTCAAACGTTTCCCCTGAGAAAGAAAATCAGGTGCACACAGTAACTTCTGTCTCCTCAAGCACATTAGAGACAAATTAAAAGTTCTGTCTTTCCCTGAATGTCACCTGGGATCTCTGTCAGTCTCCCGAAACTCCCATTAGGAATGTGCAATATGAAAGAATAGGAAATTCAAAGGTGAATGAGTACTAAGGTTAGGGATGTAGCTCGGAAACCTAATTAAAGTCATATTGTCTGCTGGAGGAGGGTTCGGGCAATGTTGGCTTTATTCCAGGTTGTGCCAGGCACAGGCACAGGCACAGGCGTGGACTGTTTTTCCTGTCTTGACTGCAAAATAAGGTGAGAAACTGCATTTTATTTTTCTTTTGTATAACATATAGCACAGTGCACTTCCAAACTGAGTTAGGAGTTGTGTATTCTGGGGAAATCCAAATACTCTATCTAGTAATAGTATACGATACAGCTCTTAATCAGACAGAGCTCCCATTTATTGCAAGGAGAATATTGCCTGCAGGATCAGGTCGTCAGGTCCTAATTAAGGCTCAGTCAGCTGTCAGCTTTCCCTGCCGAGCTCAGTCCACGGGACTCAACTTCGTCTCACCCTCCTTCTGCCACCCACGCCCCCTCCCAACAGAAGCTCCATATTCACATTCAGAACAAGAGCGTTCGAGAAGCACTGATTTCATTCTGGGCAGGCCTGGCATTCCCCTGGCTTTGTTAACGTCTGCACTGCCTTCGGTGCCCTCCTTTATTGTGAGCCTAATAAGTACATAAAGGCTGAGGAATGGGAATCCGGGCAGGCTCTCAGCAATGAGCTTCGAGGAGCTTGTTTGCCCGGGCAGACAGACTGGGTAAACAATTAGCTCCAGCTCAAACGTTCGAGTCCCGTAGAAGAATTGGATGCTTGTCACCGGCCGCTCTCCATGACATTCAAAATTTGGCTTTGCTCCAATCAAATATTTAAACGTTTGCGATCGTTTGTCCAGCCCCAAGGGCTCACAGAGGAATTTCTGCTGCACCCTGTTTTTTGTACACGGGGATACAGTCATTATTTCCTGAGAAGTTTGAAAAAAATGTGCTTAGTTTTACAGCGAGGGAAAAAGAGAGTTTGTCTGAAAGTCATATAATGGAACAGGTCAGCAGCTACCAGCACAGTACTATAAGCAACGTACACTTAGACAAAGTACAACTTGGGGTGCTGCTGTCACAGACCCTTCTGTGCTCATTGCTGGTGGCAAACAGCTGGCTTTTAATGAAACATAATAGAGAATTTGTTATTTTAAAACCACTTTCCATGTGTAACCATGCCTATTGCAGTACAATGGAGAATTGTATCCTTACTCCTTCGTGCTGGCAAAGCAAGAAATATTTTACAAGTGCCTGTTAAGTATTTATTTTAAAATACATTCATGGTGTGTCTCCAAATCAGTAAACTTAGTCATGCCCACATGTTGTACCCTTAGTATCAGGATATTATGTTTATTATAATTCTTGCCTTTCACAGTTGCAGACTGATACCATAAAAGATGTGTGGTATTCTGTAAGTCCATCTCCTCTAGATCACAAACTCCTATGTTTCATCCTATTTCACTTTATGCAACCCATCTCTTCAGTTACAGTAAGGACCTTGAGTAAGATCTTCTCTTAAACATCTATACCAATGATCTGGATGAGGGGATCCAGTGCACCCTCAGTAAGTTTGCAGATGACACCAAACTAGGTGGGGCTGTCGATCTGTTTGAGGGTAGAAAGGCTTTGCAGAGGGATCTGGACAGGCTGGATCAATGAGATGAGGCCAGTGGGATGAGGTTCAACAAGGCCAAGTGCCAGGTCCTGCACTTGGGCCACAACAACTTCATGGATCGCTACAGGCTTTGGTAAGAGTGCCTGGCAGGAAAGGACCTGGGGGTGCATGTTGACAGGCAGCTGAACATGAGCCAGCAGTGTGCCTAGGTGGCCAAGAAGGCCAACAGCATCCTGGCCTGTATCAGGAATATCATGGTGAGTAGGACTTGAGAAGTGATTGTCCCCCTCTACTTGGCACTGGTGAGGCCCCATCTCAAGTGCTGTGTGCAGTTTTGGGCCCCTCACTACATGAAAGGCACTGAGGTGCTGGAGTGGGTCCAGAGAAGGGCAATGAAGCTGATGAGGGGTCTCAAGAGTAAGCCTTATGAGGAGAGGCTGATGGAGCTGGGCTTGTTCAGCCTGGAGAAAAGGAGGCTGAGGGGAGACTCNGGAGCTGGAGTTGTTCAGCCTGGAGAAAAGGAGGCTGAGGGGAGACTCTCTACAACTACCTGAAAGGAGGATGTAGAGAGGTGGGGATCAGTCTCTTCTCCCAAGTCACAGGTGATAGGACAAGAGGAAACAGCCTCAAACTGAATCAGGCGTGGTTCAGATTGGATATCAGGAAAAATGTTGACACTGAAAGGGTTATGTTGGAATGGGCTGCCCGGGGAAGTGGCTGAGGCACCATCCCTGGAAGTATTTAAAACACGCATTGACATAGTGCTCAGTGACACGGTTTAGTGATGTGTTGTTTTTTATCAGGATTAGGTTGATGGTTGGACTAGATGATCTCAAAGGTCCCTTCCAAGCTAGAGAATTCTATGATTCTCAGGAGCCACAGTCTGCCAGCCTGGCTTCAACACAGTAAAAAAACCAAAGAAACAAATATATAAATTAAAAAAAAAATCTGGTATAAACCAGATGATAAACTGCAGGGAAATATTTTTTTAATAAGACATTTGAAGAAAATGAGGCAAAAAGCAGAGATTTTTTTCATTGTTTTTCACTTGTCCTTGAGAACAGAATCAGGCCATTCTTGTATATAACCCCTAAACTTGATCTTAGTTGTTTTCATCAGCCATATATAGACGAGGCTTTTAGAAAGGAACAGAGGGCATGGGGTGGATCACTGCGATTTTCTCAACCTCATATTGGACTTAAGAGGTCAATCAAAGGCTCAGCTTTGAACTTGGTCCTTCTTTGAGTGGGAGGTTAGAGGAAGAAGCCAGAGGCAACCTATATTATTCTACAGTTACTCTAAACAGATTTAATGATTGCTGATGGTCTAAATGAATACTAATTATGGGGCATCTCATGTTCTACTGAGAGCAGAGACCTCAGCAGGGAGATGCTTAGAAGAATGTTCAGGTAATCTGGAAGTACTGGTAAATGCTAGGCAGGAGCTAGGCAAGTTCTGGGTATATAGTTCAGGTTAAGACTTTGTGAAATGTTGGGGCACTTTTGCTAGGGAAATGGGAGAGTTTAGATGGCCTCCAAATCAAGAGAAAGGCATATAGACTTCTCTGGGATCACGCTGGGGGGTTACAATAGTAAAAAAACCAAAAAGAGTGAGAAGGTAGAACAAAAGCAGAAATATAAGTAGCACAAATTTAAAACATCACGAAGGAAATCAATAAAGCAACCAAAAGACTTGCAAAGGAGAAAATAGCTGATTTTCCTTAAGCTAAAACTCAGCCTGGAAAATAAGCAAGAGGAATTTTCCCGCTCGTTAATAAACATCAGTTTGACCTAACTGATGTTACTGAATTTAGTGGCAGGATTTCTGTGATCACACTTTTTAAATCACTTGATATAACTAAGCCAGCAAGTAGTCATCAGGAAAGAGCAGAAATCGTGTGTCAAAAATGGCATCACGTCTTTCTGTCACTGATAAGGGAAACCATTGATCTACAAACGTTGTGAACCACAGGATAAGTATCTACTTGCATCTCTCTGCAATGTATAGAGAAAGTGACTTAGTCTGAATGTTGGATTCTGGATTTCCCACAGTGACAGTTGGTCTTTCTAAAAAAACCCACAAAACAGTTTCTGAGACTGAAAATCGACTGGAAAATATATCTTAGCTTTGCCAGCTAACAGAGGTATCCTTCCAAGAGTTAAGTATTATTGCTTACAGCTGTTACTAAAATTAGACATTTTAAAATCAGGACTTTTCAAGGAGCCCTTTTGACCATTACTGTCAATTTTCAATTACTCCTAAAGCAGAAGCAGAACTTTAAAAGTCTGGAAGAAAGTAAAGGCAATACGAGCATTTGAATAGGATATATAGAATTACCCAGGTAACTGTGAACTTTTCTACTTGATTCCAATCTCAGATCACAAAGAATTAAAGTAATATAATTAAGGTTTATGGAAGCACATTTTGTCAAAGAATAATACTGCTTTTGATGAAACCAGAAGTTTTAGAGTAGCAGTACGTACTGCTATGGTATGGTTACTCTTTTAAGGCCTTTGACCATAACACATCTTGATAAGCAGCCAAAGTATGAACAGAAATAGCTAGACAATGATGCAAAAGGCTGCAATGCATAGCTACGCTGTGATGACTTTTAGCTGAAGACTGGCTGTTCTTCCAAATATCTTTCTAGCTCAAACAAGATTAGTACCTGGGGCAGAGAAGTCCACCGGCTGGTGTGGGATGTGATGCCAGAGGGCAGTGTTTCCTTCCAATGATGAAACCCTCTTCGTGTGGCTAACTTGGCCATCACATGAAGAGAGACCAAAGCGTTTGGTAGCACCTGAGGTACAGCAAAAGGTGGCATTTCTTGCTGGGGTCTTTCCTCATGGCCCAGGTCCACTACTCCAAACAATAGTTATATGAGATCCTACTACTACTACATGAGGGTGAGGGCAATGGCAGGACCTTTTCTCCTCCTGAGAGCGGCTGAACCACCATTCGAGTAGTACCTGTGCAAATATGTGGGTTGGGTGCACTGTTCACTCCTTTCCCTGTGCCTGGAAGTCTTCTGCCAAAGTTGCCATGGAATCATACAGGGTGGCTCTCAAACATACTGTCTTAGGCTGTTGCTAAACGTAGGCAGATACCTATGTCCTGCTTATCTTCATATTGTCAGTGCGGACAAGAAAGGTATGTTAAATTCTAAATTACATTTACAGTTTTGAGGTACCTCTCAGCTCCTGGTGGGGTTTTGAGGCCCTATGCTCAGGTCCACAGTAGCTGTATCTTTAGCTGATTCCGTTTGTGTGAGGCTGTTCACATCAATAAAAATGTAATTTTTCCATGGAAGTATCTCTCCTTGGTACAGAAGGGATCCAGACGTAACCGAAAGAGTGGAGACTGAGTGAATAGCTTTGACACTTCAAAACCAGGCTTTTTCACTGAGTATGTTTAAGAGAGGAAACATTTACAGACCACCAGTGAGTACCTGGTACATACCTGGAGCATCACAGGGCGATTTCTAGACATTCATCTTTCAGTTTTGAAATGCACTCAAAGGCACACTGTATCGGAAATAAGTTATAAGAAACCCAGACTTGCTATAAATATTCCTTATGGGATGTGTCTCTGCAGGACATCATCAAATGGTTTTCTTATCTTCTAGGCTTTGAACTGTAGATTGCAGCAATTAGTGCTGGGAAAGACCTATTGGATTACCTAAGCTGCTACATGATATTCAGGATGGTTCCCTTTCCTAATGCTTTGCCTCACACAGTTTATATATCCTAAAGGGGAGGAAAAATCCCCTGGGATACTGTTTCACAACCAGTTCACACAGTCAGAAATTTTGACATTTAGCCCAAATACGCCTTTTCTTATCTCACTGCATTAGATTCTTGTCATTATACTCTTTGCCATAATTCCTCCTTAGGGTCCTATATACTCTACACTGCAAGTGTAGACTGTTAGATTCATCATATGATAAATGACACAAGTTTTCTTTATTTACCTTTAATCACTCTTGGTTGGGTTTTGTTGGTTTTTTTTTTCCTTAATCACCTCTAATTTGTCTATGTCTCACGCTGAGCTGGGTAGCCAGATCTAAAAACAGTACTGCAGCTGGAGTCACAGCTGAGAAGCATAAAATCACAATTATTACCTTGCAAATGAAAGATGTCATCTGCCACAGGAGAAGGAAAAGGATCATAGGTTAGTGAAACAGGTTGCCTGTTTGGGAGAAAAATCCCCACTGTTTTCATAGCTGGATACACTAGATTTGGAAAACAAGTCAAGCTCATCTTGACAAGATGTGAACAAGAGCTGCTGAAGGGCAATTCTCTGATGAGGCGCACTTAATTCTGAATGGTGTGTTTCCATCTGACTTTAAAATCCAAATGTCCTCTCCACATGAGTTGTCTAGGCTGCCATTACTGATGTCTGAGAGAAAACAATTCCAGGCTGCAGTTCTTTCCATAATGATGGCAGTGCCTAACATGGATAGGATGGATTGCCCCCTGGAGATGCCTCCTCTCCTTGGACTTAAAGACAGTCTTCATTAGGCTACTGGCTTAATTTTGATGTGGCTGAAATTAGCTGAGGTTAATCTTGTTTACTTCTTCCCAAGCTAATCACAACTGACTTCTGGTTCTTATATACTACTCCTCTTTGCGCTTCAGACCAGAAGCCCCTATCAGACAGTCCCAAGTGCTGGCGGTGATGGCTAAAGAGCCTCCTGTACACCCTGGACCCCTATGTTTCTTCGTCTTAGGAGCACTGATTCACATGTGGACTCACAGAAATTGTACCAGGAAAGGCCTATTGGACTGAGAAATTAAGGTGGAACTGCTCATTAAAATAGTCCCAATCCCTGCCTCATTTTACTGTTTCTTTGCCTCCCTAAGTTGGGGAGATTGACCCACTTTAGATGTCCCCACACACAGGGCCTATATCCATTGTGGGACGGTCTTGTGAAGCAGACCTTCAACCCTCCATCTCCTGATGAAGCTTTAACTGCATAGACTCTGCCTGTGCTGCCAGACAGACCATTGCTAGAACATAGTCTGAAATATGATGTTTCCTCGCTTACGAGTCACACTGCTAACTTCAGGGTGTCTTTGTGTTGGGTGTGATGTGACCAGGCATCCAACTAAGTCTGAGCTCGAGCATCTTATTGGAAATCCTACCAATTCTTGCTGTACAGCAGGACTTCCCTGCATCAGCCACGCACCATCACCACAAAGGCTGGCAGGCAGGTGGTGGAAAGCTGGGGCCTGCTCTGCAGGCACAGGCTGAGACAACCTTCTCCTCCCTGAGATAACTTCAGGGAGAGCCTTCTGCTTTGCCACGTGCATTAACACGGGCTTCTCTTTAAACAAGCTGGGCGTGAGGTGAGGATGATCTCCAACAGGAGAGGAGCTGAAAAGCAGTCTGTTAATAGCCTCATTGGCCTGTCTATACAATAACTTCATGGGCACATACAGTGCCTACAAAAGCTTATAGCTCATATGTAGCTGATATATCACAATTCTCAGATGGGTTCACGGGGGATTCAAAACCGCCAGGCGGAGCAGTGAAACCTACAGCAGAATCTAAACCCATCAACGTGAAAACAAAACCAGTAGAGATGAATGTCATCCAGTTCTGGGTAACACTGAAGATTCCCCTTTTCAGGAAATCCCTGATGTTCCCAGGGAGTGCAGTTGCAGTGAGTGTTTTATTTTTACGGTGTTATTTTGGGATTACTTCACTGTATTGATATGCTGTTTATCCAAATGGTGAAGATGCAGTGTCTTGCAAGAATCCCAGTCTTGTTGGAGCATATCCAGATGCCTGTTTTATTTCAACAAGTTTTCACTGTCAGGAAATTAAAGGGGCACTGTTAGTTCAAACACCCCTGGTCAGAAACGCTTTCAGGAAGACGAATAGCAGTAATTCCCAAGGTCTCCATAGTAAGAGCAGATAGATCTATATAGCTGCGAATGTTGAACTCAGCTGAATTCAAAAAGTTCTTCCTCGTTTTCTTCTTTCTATGCATTTCATAGTCTGATCAAAGCTTTCTGCATAGCATACTCTGTTTCAAGCAGATATCTTTATTTGCTCAATGATGCCTGCAGGTGGGACTGCGCAGCAGAAACCTTTCCCCGTTAGCATGAATCGCACCGTAGATGCTCAGGTACATTCTCCCTGTTCACCCAGGAAGAATAAGGACACGCTGAATGGGACTCACCTCATGTAACTGTAGGCACCAAAAAGTTAGATTCAACCTCTCCTAAAAGACAAGGGAAGGAAATGGATGTTTTTAAAGAATGATTGTCTGGCCTATCTTACACCTCTTTTGGGATGTAATAAATTGCCTTCTGAGGTAGCCCCTAAAGGCCTGCCAAAGGAGCCTAGAGTGGTCATGCCCAGATTTTAGCTGTCTTTATTTGGGCAGAGGAATCCTCTCCATGGCTGGAGTCCTCCAGCCTGCTCCACTGTGTCACACTCGCTGATGACAAGATTTTTACCGACACCGGAAGGACACAGTATACATTCAGCTGCCAGTTCTTCTCCCACTTGGCAATCTTTCCATAAATCAAACAACTTAGATTCTCAGTCCTCACATGCTCCCTTTAGGAGCTGACAGTAGAAGCATCTTGCTTCTGCAAACTAGGAATAAGTGCCTCCCCCACCACCCTTATCTCCAGAGTCTTGGAAAACCTGAGAAAAAGAGTTCATTCTCTCTGGGTCGTATCATCTTATGGTGCAATAGGTCTGAGGTCAACATCTGGCCATCCCCTTCCCATCAGCACAGCCCCCAGCCATGGGGCAGTCACCACTATATTTATCATTGTGGCACTGCATTGAGACAGAACATGCTCTCACGCTCATTGCACAGACAGGGAACCCAGGCAGCAGAGCCTTCCTGAAGTCCTGCAATAAAACAGGGGCAGGGATGAAGACAGGACTTGCTTCTCTGAAGTCTCAGTCTGCATCATCACCTCTACAACATCCTGAAGGGAGGTTGTGAAGAGGAGGGCGTTGACCTCTTCTCCCACAGAACTAATGATGGGGCTCAAGGGAATGGCCACAAGTTGTGCCAGGGGAGACTTAGATTCAATGTCAGGAAAAACTTTTTCTCCCACAGAGTGGTGAGGCACTGGAATGACCTGCCCAGGGAGGTGGTGGAGTCACCGTCCCTGGCAGTGCTCAAGAAACATCTGGACGAGGTGCTACAAGACATGGTTTAGTAGCTTAGTGGGTAGTGCTGGTGACAGGAGTATGGTTGGACTAGATGATCTTGTAGGTCCTTTTCAACCTCGTGTTTCTGTGATTCTATGAAAATTGACTGTTTTCAAAGGGATAGCGAGTACCTTCACCATCAACTTCTTCCTCCCACGGTTAAACAAAAGTTTGGGAAACAGGGCATCACTGAGCAGGGGTCTCCGTCCCAGGAAAGGTGGAGGAAGCCTGTGGGATCGCTGCCATTGCAGTGGGGAACTCCAAGGCTCTTCTGCTGCATTACATCAGCAGCAAGCAATGGGAGGACTCATCTGAGCCAACCACGGGTTGTCATTCTTCCTTCCAGACTCTGTGGCCTCTGAAATCACTCCATTGTCCGTGTCGGAATCTGGCACAGGCCCATAATGCCAGGTTACTTCACTTCCCTGCAGAATAAAAGATTTCTTCAACCATGAGAAATTATCTCCTGACAGTGCCATTCATTAGGGCTCCCACCTGTAGACTGTTTCATTTTCAGCTTGCTCGCAAGGTGCTGAAAAGTCAGCCTGTGTGTTATCACTTGACAATATAGCACAGCTCATAGCGATTCACCCTTACGCACGTGGGCACTCGCTGCTCTTTGCCTCAACAATGCCCCACAGTAACGCTCACATCTTGGGCTTCACTCCCTTTTTAAAAAAGCCTCCACAGCCTGAATTCACCAGAGCTCTTGTTTCTTAAGAATTATACACATAAGGGGGAAAAAAAAAATCTATATTTGTTTTTTCCCTCTTTGAATTAGTAAGTGAAAACATTAGATTTTGTCTATAGAGGCTGGAAAGCACTGGACAGTGGTGCATTTTTTCTGAAGGCAGGCATTAAGGTATGCCAAGAGAACTGCCTTTTCTGAGCTTATAGTTCAATGTATGCCCTAAAAGTAATAAAAGGCTTGAAGTTTTTTCGGCACCCAAATGTCTCCTAACTAAATTTCAAACTAAACATCCTACTCCACTCCTTTTGGCATGAAAGAAGTTTTGCCCAGTGCTTCTTTAACACTTCTCAGGAGGGGTTCTGGAGACACCAAGCCTTGTGGCTCCCATTCGTCAGTCTGTGTTGTACACAGAAGCACACCATGCCTTATGAACTGTATAACTGAAATGCCGTGGAGTGGTAGCTGTGGACCAGCTTCACTTGGTGGCAGGCTCTGTGCAAACACAACACAAATAGGAGACGGTCTTTCCTCTAATCAGAAGCAGAGAGACAGCAGGCAGTGACAGGAAGACAGAGTCACACCAGGAAAGCACCAGAAGTGTGGTAGGATGTCTCTAACTATGGGCATTTATACAGACACTTGTTTCGGATGGGCTGCCTTCATCTTTTCCAGCACTGACTTTCAGCTGCTGCTCCAGATGGGGAAGGTCTGTGTCCCTGTATGGTATCATTGATAGCCCATGGCATCCCAAACCCCTGCAGGTAAGTGAGGTGAGTCCCACCATATGTATCTCAGCAGCATCTTGTATCTCTGCCCCCCTGTCTGCCGTGAACATTTCTATCACTGTCATAGTTTCTAGTATTGTGTCTACTGGAATCTGCCTCTGGAGATCGCAGTCCTTCTTCAGTCAGTCAGAATTTATTCATAGTTGCTGTAAATAAAAAAAAATGGGGAAAGCAGACAAAGAAGGAAAGAATTATGCTTAATATTTATTCCTTCTTCCCACTGAGACTCTTGAAAACAGCTATGTGATACAGGAAGCCATGTGCATTTGAGACAAAGCAGGAAAGCGACATACAGAGGGCTGTTGAGTGGAGGGCTTGCAGTCATCTATAAGTGACTGTTGGGCAACCTGTACTTTGTCCAAAGAGTAAAAGAGACCAAGAGGCCTCGATTGGTGTGGTGTGCTACTGCAGTCAGGAAGACCAGTGAGAGGAAAGCTGGGAAGGCCTTGGAGCACACATGGCGGTTATGACAGAACTGTGCGCCCATGGAAAGCAAGTCCTTCCTTCCAGATAAGGCAGGGATCTGTGATTCATACGGTATTGCTGATGAAGTTACTTGTTATCTGCCTACTGATACTCCAGATATCTTTTTTACTGTTGAATGATCATTTCTTGGTAGCCCAAGAACTGCTGTCACCAGCCCTTGCTTCCTCCTGGCGCCAGCTATATTCTGTAGCTGTGTTTCTGCTGGAGAACATAGAATCATAGAATGGTTTGGATTGGGACAGACATTAAAGATCTTCTAGTTCCAATGCTCTTGCCATGGGCAGACACCTCCCACTAGACCAGGTTGCATCCAACTGGGCAACCCATTCCAGTGTCTCGCCACCCCAAGAGTGAAAAATTTCTTCTTAATATCTAACCTAAATCTCCTCTCATCCAGTTTGAAGCCATTACCTCTCGTCATATCACTACATGCCCTTGTAAAAAGTCCCTCTCCAGCTTTACCCTCTTCCCCTGGGGACCTTTCCCTCACATTGTAACTCTCTAAATCATTCATAGTTGAGAAAGACTTGTCTGATCTGTTATGATTTTTGTAGCACTTGCTTTTTCCAATCATCTGTTAAAACCTTCCCACAGATCCAAAAGGGGTCGGTCCTCGGCCCAAATAAACGCAAATTAGAAAAATCATGTCTAAGAATGTAAGTCCTGTGACATCTCAGCTCCTCGCGTAGGGTCCCTGCGAGGGGCAGAGCTTTCACCATGCTCCAAGCTTTTCTGCTCCTTGGTAAAGGTAACAGCAAGGTGAAGAGGTCAGTAGAAGGCAGCAAATAAATTGATTCCTGTGAAATTTATATTTCCTTTCTGGGGTAATGGTGATCAGCTGTGAATCTTGGCAAAACGTTTTGTGGATTTTTCTCCCAGAGTTAAAACACATTGCAGGGCTTTTGCCTTCTTGGCTCTGTTTTCCTCTTTTCTTGCCAGATATCATTATAAGGATTTAAGAAGGATGAGTAATTAAAACCCATGCAAAGAATGTGTCTGACAATTAAATTCAAATATCTGCCTGATGAGGCAATACAGAGAACAGACCCCAAAGCTCCTGGAGCTTATGCCCTGCAATGGCAGGAGAGACCCAGGGGGTTCACCCCATGCCTGGGGACCCCCCAAGAAGGGACCCACCACACTGGGGACACAAGAGCTTATGCCCTGTGATGGCAGGAGGAACCTCAAGGGTTCACCCTGTGCCTGGGGACCCTCCGAGAAGGGACCTGACATGCTGGGGACACAGACACTGGGGACAAAATCCTGTGGAGGTGTCACCACTGCACCCTGAAACCCCCTCTCGCTCCAGTCCTGAGATGAGGGGCTGGTGTTCCCCGAGCTGCCTCCAGTGCCAGGACACCACGAAATAAAACAAGAGTGAGGAAAAAACCATACGCTTTTCCTCAGGAAATAAGTGAAAATAGCAGTATGAGAGGAGTAAGAGGGGTTGACGCCTCACACGGTGCACTGGGGCGGCGGCCTGCTGGGGAAGGCCTGCGCGGCCAGACAGCCTCGCCCCCGGCCTCGCCCTGCGCGGCCCCC
>VZTM01024201.1:81437-143824 GCA_013400555.1 Jacana jacana | reverse complement strand
AGCGCTTCACCTGCCGGCGGGCGCGGAGCCGAGGGAAGCCCCGGCGGTGCGGAGGCAGCGGGCTGCGGGAGCCGCTGTCCCGGCTCGGGGCCGAGCCCTCCTCGCAGAGCTTAATTTTTAACCCGGCTGGCATCCACGGGAGCGCACCCGGCGCCGCCGCTCCGGCGGCCGGCGAACAAAAGGGATAAAGCGGCTTCTCCTCGCCGGCCGGGGCGGCCAGCACCGCCGCTGGCGGATGCCGGTGACTAACTTTGAAAGGGCGAGGAAACAGCTGATTAAAAAAAAAGAACAAAAAAGAACCCCCTCATCTTTGCTGCGACTTGGGAGTCGCTCAGAATTAGCTCTCCGGTTGAGCCGCGGCGGTGCTGTAGTTTGGTTCATCACCGTGACTGAGAGCATCGCTATTTGGGGGCTTTCTTCATCAGAATGGGGGGTTTCTTCATCAGAAATCCATCTTGCGGGGCTCTTGCGGGAGGCGGTTGCCGGAGGCTGGGGCGGTTGTTGGCCTCCCGCCCCGGGCGCGGGTCGGTGCGGTCCCGCCGCAGCCCCGGTGCAGAGCATCCCGCGGGCGGTTCGGTAGCCCTGGGGATGCAGCCTCTCGCTTTACATTACACCTTGCCCCCTTCTATTCAAGTTGGCCATCACTGCCTGCCTGTTTAACAGATTGCTTTTCAGTGAAACCGAAGCTGGTTTACAAGCAGCGAGAGAGAAAGAGCAAAGAGAGTGAAAGGAGGTAGTGAAATTATCTGTTGGAATTGGACTAAGTGGTAAACACATAATATGATCCCTTTCCTCTGTCTGTGTCACGGAGCCACGTGTCAAAATACCCGCTGTGCCCGTTGTACGTGTTAACAGGCACCCTTGGCCTGCCGGCATCAAAGTTTGCCTGGGGTTTGCTCCTTGCAGCCCTCAGCCCGGTGGGGAAGGCGGCGAGTGTGACTCCCACACCACCCTCAGCGTCGCGGCCCGGCTGGTGGAGATGGGAGGCTTCACTGACAGGGAGGCTTCTGTCATTCTTTAAAGCGCGACTCATTTTTGCTGTGTTTTAACAAGTTCTGTGAGTGAGGAAAGCAGCCGAGGTATTTTGGCACGACAGTGATTTAGTTCCCCTTTATAATTTGGTTTCAGGCAGGTTTCTCTCTCTTACTCTCCTGGTTCTGTTTCTTCTCTTTTTTTTTACAATGGTGGTAATGAGGGGGTTTGGGTTTGGTTTTTTTTATTATTATTATTCTTTTTGCTATTCTGGCTTCCAGCACTGTGGAAAAGCTTTCTTCATTTCAGAATGTAATGGAGACTGTTCGCTTCACGGGTTTTCATACTGCGTGTTCCAAGATTTATTGTTATTTAACCATCTATTACAAGCACCGCCCCAGAAGTAGTGAACTGCTCCAGAAAAAAATTACTTGCTTATTAGAAAATGATTCATGTTGGTCCTGAACAAGGCAGTTCTCTTTCACCAGCGTCTGTCTCAAGGCGTGAATGCCCGGAGCAGGCAGGGAAATCTGTCTGTAAAGTGTTTTAGCGGCGTGGGGAGCCCCGGGGAAGCTGTCACTGTTTCCATTCTCTAAACAATTTTAATGCCATTAGCAAGTGTGATTATGTACAAACCGCTTTCTAGGGGGTTCCTAGGCTGGGCTTTGTACCGAGTCAAAGGGTGGATTGAGTTTATGACACAGTTTAAATGGGAGCAGCAGAGCAGTGCTGCAGTACAGCAGCGTATCGTATCAGTCGGTAGCGGTTTGGGGTAGCTGGTCAGGGAAGCGCTTGCTTTTTACCAGCTTGTTCAATTTGAGAACATTGACTTTCAGTGTCAGCCAGGAATAAATAGCTGAACACAGAGAGTCTTAACCCTGGGGTTGCACTGGGTTTTTTTTGCATTTTGGGGTTTTGTTCTAAAGAAAAAAGGAAAGAAAAAGGAGAAGGAAAGAAGAGGGTAACTGGTAGGTCTCAGAATTTAGACTACTTTTTAAACCCCCTTCATTTTTCTGTAAACCATTGTAATTTTTAAAAAAATAGAGAGATCCACACTAATTTGTCATCTGTTTATAAATCAGACCTATTTATTCTATTTATTACAGCACTGAACTGATTTAATACTGGTTTTGTCTCCAGATAAGACTAAATTGCAAAAACTTATTAGTTTGTGAGCACTGTTTAGCTTCTATGGTCAGGTATAATCTCACAACTGTGCTTTCTTCTTAGCTTGAAATAACATTTTAAATAACAGAAAAGTTTGACAACTGATGAAAAGGGGGTTTTATCCCATATACTGGCAATGTAGTCGTAGCATGGAGGCAGCAGGGGAGGGATGCGGGAGGATTCACTCAGAGACGTGGAGTAAGTGCTGCTTTACAGAGCACAGCAAAGATAGTTACCGATCTTCTGAAGCCTTTTTGGGGGACCAGCTCGAGTCTCAGCTCCTCTCTCAGCTCCTCATCGGGCGGCTGCCCTCTGCTGTCTGAAACTGCCTTGGGAAGCCTTGGCGCTGCTGCAGTGGTGATGGCAGGGCGAGGAGGGAGAGCAGGTAGTAGGGAGAGGTAATTCTCAGCCCCGGTGCTGCCCTCGGGGGAAGCAGGGAAGCTGTTGGACACGCAGTCCCTTCATCAGGTCGCTGCGCTGAGGGGCAGGAGGGGATCTCTCTGCTTGTGCAAATGACGACTGACAAGACGTGTCTAATTTTGCCCTGCCGGCTAAATGAACCAGCCGGAGGCCAGCGCTGGCTCAGTTCGCATGGGTGACTTTTAGATCCAAGAAGTGGCATAAGTGGTGCAATTCAGACGGAGATGCCATCTAGCAGGAAAGCTTCAAATGTAAATTGTGGGAATAACTTTGGTGTGAAGCAGGTGAGAGCAGACTGCTTAGAAGTACTTGGTCTTAATGATGGGATCTGCTCCCTGATGCGCAGCAGAACTGTGATTTAGCCTGTTCTCAGCTTCTAACTGGGAGACCAGTAAACATTTCTGTGTACAGTCTTCGCTGTCACAAGTAGGACAGCTAAGACTTGACTTACACTAGTGTGTATTGTCTTTGTGGGGATGGAGTGGTATGGTTTGTCCCCATTACCTTCTTTTACTATTTTACTAACCACGGTTATACAATGGCAATATTTGATATGCAGCAAGTGTTCCCTGGGCCATCCATATACCAATGTGAGACTATCTCATTTGATGGCTGGCAAAAGCTTAGCCATATCAGATATTAATCTCTGTCATGTATGGAGCCAGAGGAGCTGATGGTTTTCCTTGAGTACAAAAGCAAGTCTTTTCCAATTTTGGAACATGCAACATTTTTCTGATTCATGCTTAAAATGGTCTATATTTTCCACCATGACTTGCCCATTAGGTAAGAAGCAATATATTCTATACAGCTTAGGTCTTCTAGAAAAAAAATGCAGCCTTTTGTCTTGTTTGTTAATGAAAAAATTACCAGCAGAATGGTCACTTCTGGAGGAGTCAATACCTTCCTCTGTGGGCGTCAGTACATCAGCTCTGTTCACCTGCATCTGCTTTTTTGGAATGGAAATGTTTTGGTATCCTGTAGGAGTCAATTGATATACTGAACATTGTGTGCTTTAATTATGGCCTCTGTTCCCAAAGAGGATGCTACCAACAATGGAAGAATCCAGGCCCAATATTTGAGTTGGACACTTTTGGACTTTAGCAGTCTGTCGCTTCCAAAGTCTTCTCTCGGTGCAGCTTAGGGTTGGAGCATTCCTACAAAAAGCATTGGAGGGAAGGACTTTTCTTTTTTATTCTTAGATAGCTGTGGTCATCTCTGGCATGATTTGCTTTGGTTTATTCGTTTGAGGTATTTCAGGAATGATCCTGCAGTTGTGATCAGTTTAACCTCAGCAGGGTTTTAAATATGTGTAAGCTCAACATAATTGCAAAGTTTTGTTTGAATAATCTTTGTGTGAGGGAGATCCCGCCTGCCTTCTTGCCCAGGGCACAATGCCTCCTGCAGCGATTCAGCTGTATGGCTAATTTTCAAATAAACTAAAGTTACACATTTTCTTGACACAGTACTAGTGCACGCTGTTCTCTGCAGTCTGAAGCACTCTGCCTGTGGTTCATAAACACATTTACAGTCCCATTTGCCTCCCTGTGCTCAGAGGGGGTTGGTTTGCATTTCTAATTAATTGAGTTTATAAAGGAATAAGCCAGTACATTAACTGAAAATTCCCTCAAGAGTTGTAAACTTACTTCATTAGCTGCCCTTGTGTAATCATACTGCCCTTTCTCATGGGGGCTTCGGGGAGAGTGAATGCTACGTGGAGCAGAACCCTCCCTCTGGTATAGCTCATGTCTCCCACGTGGTCACGTTCTGCAGCCCAGTTCCTGTTCAGGTTACCTTCTATGTCCACCCGCCTGTTCCTACCATCGGCTTGATGTCCCTGGCAAAGACAGCAAATGGTGTGAGGTCGTTTAAGGATCTCTTGTAGTGGAGTCAGAGAGTAGGTGGGAGCTTTCAGAGAACAGTGTAATCCAGCTAAAGGCAGACACATCTACTCTTTGCAGGAGCTATGGTTTCTGAACGCCGGGGTTTACACACAGTCTGGATTTTCTTTACACCGTGTGAAGACTGTGTCAGCTGGGAATCGGTGGCTCAGCACAGCTAAGGGGTAAATGCACTGTGTCTCAGCGTTAGTCTGGGACACCTCTTTCAAGGTACAGGTTAAGGCATTAGTTTATCACCGAGAAATCTGAAGTATTTAATGATAGTTGGCTCCATTCAGGTTGGTTATATATTATTATGTGTACTCAGTTAGCAAGCCATTACCGAGCAAGGTAAATTAATATTGCAACCTGTTTGGGTGAGTAACCAGACTTTCTTTTGCTTTCCACAGACTGGCATTCAGAATGGCAGGCTTGTCCACTTTAATCTTCCTTTTGTGTGCTGCTAAAGATGTGTTGCCCTCCAATTCTCACTGGAAGCCAACTTGGCCATCTTACAGAGTTCCAGTTATCCTGCCACGGTCTACCCTTAACTTGGACAAACCGCAGTTTGATGCTGAAGCCAAACTGGAAGTGGTATCTCCCTGTGGCCCAGAGTGCCACAAAAGTTCTCCACTGCCAACTTATGAAGAGGTGAAGAACTACCTGTCCTATGAAACCTTGTACGCTAACGGCAGCCTCACTGAAACTGAAGTGGGCATATATATTCTGAGCAGCAGTGGTGATGGGTCTCAAGGCAAATCTCGAACTAAGAGGCAGATCTATGGCTATGACAGCAGGTTTAGCATTTTTGGGAAAGACTTCTTGTTGAATTACCCGTTCTCCACATCGGTGAAGCTATCTACAGGTTGCACGGGGACGCTAGTGGCTGAAAAGCATGTTCTTACTGCTGCTCATTGTATCCACGATGGCAAGAGTTATGTCAAAGGAGCTCAGAAACTGCGGGTGGGATTCCTAAAGCCCAAACTGAAAGATGGCAGCAAAGGAGCCAATATCACCAACTCATCGATGCCTGAGAAAATGAAATTCCAGTGGATCCGAGTGAAACGGACACATGTCCCTAAAGGATGGATCAAAGGCAATGCCAATGACATTGGCATGGATTATGACTATGCCCTGCTGGAGCTCAAGAAGCCCCATAAAAGAAAGTTTATGAAGATAGGTGTGAGTCCACCAGCAAGACACTTGCCTGGAGGGAGGATTCACTTCTCTGGTTACGACAACGATCGTCCGGGAAACCTGGTTTACCGTTTCTGTGATGTCAAAGATGAGACGTATGACCTGTTGTACCAGCAGTGCGACGCCCAGCCGGGTGCCAGTGGATCTGGGGTGTACGTGAGGATGTGGAAGAGGCAGAATCACAAATGGGAGCGTAAAATTATTGGAATATTTTCAGGCCACCAGTGGGTGGACATGAATGGCACCCCACAGGATTTCAATGTAGCTGTTCGCATCACACCCCTCAAATACGCACAGATCTGTTACTGGATCAAAGGCAACTACCTTGACTGCAGGGAAGGATAAAGACAGTGACACTCCTTGAAAGCACTTAATGACTGGTTGTAATTACCCATCTGAGGAAAGGCTAGACTTCTGCTGCAAATGTGTATGATCCGATCTTGTAACACCGGGATGTAATGTATAGCTGTTCAAGCAAGCCACCTTGTTGTCAGGACAGGGGCTGTGTGGTGCTGTCATCACAGCTCAGAACTGGGGAGAAAGGGTCTGCTGGGTGGGGAAGGAGCAGGTGGGACTTGCTGAATTTGCAGCTGAGCAACTGAAGATTAATTAGGGGCGGATCAGTAAACAGTACAAAATCAGAACCGTCTCCAAAGAATCTTATAAAAGGGACGCTGTTGACTATCTCATGCCTACACTGTTTGTTTTAATAAATCCTAGGACTAGTAGAAATGCTTTGATGTGAACTTTTAAAAGAAAATATTTCTATGCTCTTGGGGGCTGGAGAGGGGCATTTAATGGTGTTTGCAACCCAAACATTACAGCTTTGTGTTCCTGCATGAAAAAGGGAGTGTGAAAAGGGCAAGGCATGTGCTGTGGGAGATGATTGCCACACAAATAGCGTGAAGGGTAAATAACTGCATAACACGTCTAACCTCCCTTCGGTCAGAGTGATTTGAGACTTTACTAGTAACAAAGTTAAGCAGAATGCTTTTTGAGCAAACAGACCTTGATGTTGCAAGGACTTGACTGTGAAGATGATGCTGGTCATGAGCAGTGCCCTTGCATCCTGCTTTGGGAAACACATGGCCTTAAATTTCCATAGCAGCTGGGGCATAGCCTTACACCTAGCAGGATCCCTGTGGATATACTATTACAGAGAGCATGTGGGGACAGAGGCTTCTTTTTTGATAGGACCTACTTAGGTCTTTTAAGGAAGATCTCATGGTAGCAGCACAGGTATGCAGAGGGGAAGCCTGTCTTGGGCCTTGCTGGCCATCTGAATTGCTGCCTGCAAACCAGGTAAAGGGGAGAGCAGGACAGGGATTCAACTGAATTTCCCCTTTCTTTTTTTTGTTGAAGATCCATGCTGTTCTACCTAAAAATACACCAGGTTGAGGGACCCTAGATTTATAAGTGTTTATCATATCCCTTTGACAGTGTAATTTGTACAGCATCTTGACTTCTGGTTCTTGGGTTGTATGGGGTAGGAATCCTCTCCCCATCACCTTGTTGAATTACAAATAGTTCTTGGCAAATGCACAGTTCAGTAATTCTGCAGCTGGAGTCGAGCCACATTGTAGGGTGCAATCTGAGTTTGCTCTCGAGTGATGCTCTGCTGTCTCTCACACATATCAGTGACTTACATTTTTTACTATAGCAGAACTGTAGTTTGAAAGCAGAACTGCCTTCCATAGGTAAAAGCAGTCCAGCTAAATACTCTCAGCTCAGCAAAAAGCAATGGGAAGTCAATGAGGTCTGTACAAACAGTGTTTCTCGGGTGGATTGTGCCACTCTCTTGCAGCAACACAGCTAAGTACATGCTGCCATGCTGGCATTATTTTTTTAAACAGGAGGCTAGACACTGGCTCCAGTTCCAGTTCCACTTCCATCCCTCTCTGTCTTACTGGCTCTGGAATCTTACCGAGTTGCCTGTGGCTCTTGGTGTCGTGGGGCAAATGCAAGTCCCTGGTGTGAAATGGCAGAGGTGGGAAGGAATGAATCTGAGCAGAGGTTCCCTGTGCTATAGAAGGAAAATGTTAATTCAGCTAAGCCTTTTTTACACTCTACTAATTACTATGGCATTTGTAAACATATGCCTGATGGTGCTTTATCTTTGTGATGGCTTTGGCTCTAGTTCTGAAAAACATTTTTTGCTAGAGCTGCCTATGATTATTATTTTTATAGGTGCAGCATACAAAAACATGGACCCTCATGGGGCTTTTGGTGCACTCAGATACAAGCAGTTACTAATGCTTTCAAATATAAATAATCACCATATGTATCTGATGGTCTTTTTCTGCCTTTTTATTTTAATTTCCTTTACTTTATGGCTGTTTTCTGGAGCACTTTTGTTTGAATGTATCACAGTGAATAAAGAAAAGTTATGGAATTTCAATGCAGACATTCTTGTATTTGTACAATACTTGGGTTGCACTGTCAGGCTCGTCTCAGTTGCTAATTTGGAAGGACATTCAGATACAGAAGAGATGAATTAATATCCTCAATGCTTTTTTTTTTCCTTCTGTTTTCTTTTGTCCCCACCTGCTATAGGAGTAATTTTTTTGTTTTGTTTTCAGTAGGCTTAATTAATCTCTGACTTTGGAGAGTAGTAATCAATCTTTTTTTTCATGTAATTGTTGTTGTCCCAGCGCTAGTTATGAGCCCAGATTAGTTACTGAAAATAACCTGTTACATTAAAGAGTCATATTTTTTTTATTAACTTTATGGTCAATAAACTATGGAGGAATTTGAACCAGTCAGTATAAGGTCATAAATCAGGTCCATCTTTTTTTTTATTTTAGTTGATGCAGTAAGAAAAAAGTTCTCTGAAGCCAACAGTGAGATCCACGTTTTTTTGAGGAACACTGGACTGCAGAAATGTTTTACTTTTTGATTTGGGAATTGCTGTCCATACTGTCCTTTCCTGATTTCTGGATGTGCACACAAGGTCGTGTGGGCTTGAGAACATCAGTCCTGACGGATGGGACATATTTCCCATCCACAGGCCCTGTGTTCTCAACTGCTTTGTTGGACTGTAGACCGAGATCTTGAATTCTCTTGAGCTGACTGGCAGAGTGGAGCTGTGCAGTGGGCAAACGAGCTACACTCATTTGAGCAAATCTTTAAAAAAATCTATCTGTGCATCAAGTTTAATGTAACCAGGGATGGGAGAGTCTTGTTTTTTTACCATACACCTTGTGCAAACATTCCAGATTGGGTGTTGGAAAGAAAAGCAAATGTGAGATAACGTGGGCAGAATTGTTGTGCTAAAGCTCAGCATTGTTTTGCCAGCACCCACCTGAGCTGGTGGTGGTTTTGCCAGCGTATTCATTCAGAGCGGGGCTGGGCCACTCCTGGGCAGGACTGGAAACTGCACTGATGCTGTAAACAGGGCTTTTCTCAAACCAGGCCTTTAAACCGTGATAAAGATGGCCATGTAGGCAGCATAGCCCATCAAGGAGACGCAAGTCATAAACCCTGTGCAGGCACGACACTAGAAATGTCATTGTCCAGCTGATCACGACTGCTGAGAATCTGCGGAGCTGAATGGAGTGCTTCATTATTCTCCTGTCTTCAGGCAGGCCAGCAGAGGGGTGCAGAGGGGCTGTTGTGCTTGTGAATGGAAAGGATTACGAGCTTCTGCTCCTGCATCTTTAAGAGGTTGACATAAGAAAAAATTGAGTGAATATGGTATAATTCCCTCGGAGAACGGTGCTGGAGGTGGAAACTCGGGTCTCCAGAAAGCCCAGACCATGCTGAGCCCCTCCAGAGCGCACGGTGAGTTCAGCTCGCTGAAGACTGCAGAGTACCATCAAGTCTCTGTCTCGGAGGAAAGGTATTTTCCTTGCACCTCTAGTTGTTTTTTGCCGCTGCGTTCCCAGGCCTGCCTGCTTAGAGGACAGCCCTCCTCTTAAAAGTTGCAGGCTGAACTCCGAGCAAGTATAATACATGCTTGACATTCTTTGCCGTGTTTCCACTTAATCTGCCATTTGTTAGCAGGTTTTGGTAGCGTGCCAGCCCGGTATGCGCAGGCCCGGAGACGAGAGGCTTTCAAAGAGTGGATCAAGTATGATGGGGTGGGTAAAAACTGCTCTGCTTCCCCGGGGTGAAAAGGAAGCGCGGCCAGAGAGGAGCAGCCGAGAGGGGAAGTATGGCGTACGATTTGTACGGCGGGAGCAGGGCTCCTAGCGTGTCGGCTGCCGTGTCTACAGGCACGTGGAGGGATGTGCAGATCTGCAGGGCCTTTGTGAAGAGTACTGGACACTTCCATTCCCTGTTCCACCGGGTACAGAAGGAAAACTGAAGAGCTGAAGTAAATGAAACCTCTTAAAATGAGTGCATAAATACCAACTGTGAAGCCAACGTGCAGCGTGGATGAGAAATTTAGCCTGTGACTTATCTATAGGAACTCAGGAAAAGCATAAATCAGTGACTTTAGAATTACAAACTTGATCTTTTTCACCCAGAAGATGTTTTTTTTGGTCTCATATAGTGACTATTAGGTTGCACGTGCACTGTGCCTGTTGTTAAAGGGAGTGTGGGCTTTGATGGGTAAATGATGACTAAACAAGAGAAGAGAAACCCCTTGGCATGCCCTAAACACTGTTATCAACACTGATTATTCCCAGGATAAAATGATCAGTGGTGCTTTGGGTGTGGATGGATTTGGAACTAAATGAGGATAGGCTGAGTTATGAAGCAGGCTCACACAGTAGGGTTTTTTTTAATCTAAAGATCTCTAACAGTAATTAAAGTGATTGTGGCTCCAGGGGAGGCAATGGAGGCTCATCTGCAAACTTTTTGTGGACAATGTTTATTTTTCTTACATTAAATTCCATTTAAAAGATAAGCATGCATTAGCAGAGATCTACAAGGAGTTAAACACTTCTATTGCTTCACCAAACAAACGATCAAGGTGTAAAATACTCCATTTAGATAGGGCATATAATGAAAATATCTGAAACCTGTTAACTGACATTTGCTCCTTTGCACTTGGTTCAGTTCTAGAAATCACTGTCAGGAGGGATTTGGTGAGGAGAGGATTTTTCTGGCGAGCCCGGCCAGCTCCAGTACAATGAGCGTGTTCAAGAAATACTGACATGTGATGGGAGCATGAGGCTTGTTAGCTCTGACTGGAGTGACAGCAGTAATAAGATATCATACTTTTTTTTCCAGGTTATCCTAAACAATTTCCTATAAAAGGGGACAAAAACGTTTACATTTGCAAAAGTTCATTAAAGGCTTGTCTAACATAAAGTCCTACTTCTGACCTAAAGTTGAACTATATTTGCCGTCATACAGAAAGGGGTAGGTTTAAATGGGGTAGTTTAAGTAAGCTTCAACCTGAGCTAGTCAGAAAACAGTTCCTTTTTGGTATTTTCCCACTGTTTTCATCCTTCTTTTTGTGTTCCTACCCATCCTTGGAAAATAAATTTTGCCATGATAAGAATGGGGATCCTTAAAAATGAGGGGATAAGGTACACTTCAGAAAACCTCTGCAATGGGTATCTTTGTACTTTCTTGCTGCACAGAAGATGCCTACCCAATGGCTTGGCTGTTGTCATCATTCTGGGACAGGGAGATGGCAGCTGCTCTGGTTTTGACAGAAAATTTCCATCTGGGTCAAAGAAACTTTTCTGATAAAAAGTTGTTTTAAATCAGGATGTTTCAATAACGCTCCAGTCTCTGTGAATTACCATAAAAGGTTATTTTTCTAATGAATTCCCAGTCAGACCATGGTTCAGTGAACTTTTCCTGTGGTGGTATTCTGGTCCCCATGGGAAGGGTGCTTGGTTATTATGTCTTATAGAAGCATAGAGCTGTCTAGGTTGGAAGAGACCTTTAAGATCATCTAGTCCAACCATTAACTCTGCCAAGTCCACCACTAAACCATGTCCTTCAGCACCACACTTACCTGTCTTTTAAATGCCTCCAGGGATGGTGACTCCACCATTTCCTGGACAGCCTGTTCCAATGATTGATAATGCTTTTTGTGAAGAAATTTTCCCTAATACCCTAAGCTTCCCCAGTGCGATTTGAGGCCATTTCCTCTTGTCCTATCATTTGTTATGTGGGAGAAGAGACTGACCCCCCACCACACTGCTACCATCTTTCAGGTAGTGGTAGAGATTGATAAGGTCTCAACAGCATTCAATAAAATTCTCTTGTCCAAAATGCGTGTTTTACCTGAATTTATGGTGGTTTTGTTCATTCTGAATGGAGCACACAGGAGCTTGTTCTGTTGTTGGCAGGGAAAAGCTCATGTGAGGAGGTGCACATCACTGCAGCGCAGGGTCAACCAGCCGTGGGACTGGTGGCTACAGAAGCAGGTAGAACAACAGGGGTTTTTTGGCCTCTGCCATCTCACAAAAGCTTCACTCAACGAAGAAGCGTGGGGTGGAAGAAAATGTCACACTGGGCTTCATCCCGCACCCACCAAAGTCCACTATTGTCTTGGGTGGGAGCAGCACCCGGGTGCAAAGGGATCTGCCACACGGTTTAAATGTCACCAGGCGTGTGGGAGCACTTCTCTCCAGCCAGCCCTTCTGAGGCATCATTGTGGGCAATGAAAGAGCTGGAAAAACTTTCCCAGAGCGTGTGGGTGGGGGAAAGGCAACCCTTCATGCTGGGAACACACCAGATGCCCGGATAACTCTGAAACCTCTTTTCTCTGAAATAAAGGCTGAGGCCAAGTGAGCTCTGCAGGTGGAAGTAGAGCAGCGTTGCTCAGCAGGACTCATCCCCATGCCCAAAGATGTCTCTGGCTGCAGCCAGGCAGGAAGGGGATTGCCACACTCTCACCTTTATGGATCAACCACTCAATACCAGCTACCTCCCTCCTGTGGGGAGTTATTATTTAACAGGAAGAAAAGTACAAAATGAGAGAATGATCTGCAAGAAGCTGTGAGAAGTGTTTGGTTCATTGTACCAATGAAATAACTGTTTACAAAAATGGATACCCAGAAATATGGCTTTTCTAAGTACCTGTGGCCACTGCTGTTTTTGCCAGCACTAAGAAGCTTAGCTGGACCCCAGCTTGTAGGTGGGTGCTGTGGAGACATCTGCATTAGAAATTCACATTTCCCAGGCTTCACCGTAAAAACAGACTTTCTGTCTCCTTGTTTCCACCAGACCTCATTCAGGAAACACAATCCCCTTTTAAGTGCATGATGTTAAGCTTTGTATAATGAAATATCTTTAGGGTATTTCTCAGTAATCAGCTCCTTGAATTCTTCCTGTGAGATCCTCTGCTGCTCTGCCCAGCTTTATGTCATCAGCAAATTTCATTAATGTCATCCTTCCTCTTGTGTAAATGTTGCTGGTGAATGCATTCAGTTAAGACTGGCTAAGAGTGACGCTTGAGAAGCTGTGCACGTAACCTCCCTCTACCCTGATGGTTCCCCTTTCAGCACCTTTTGTCTCTGCTTCAGCCAGACCCTTTTGCTAATAATTCCCTACACGGCTCCATCCCAATTGCTTTGCTGAAATCCAGTTAGAGGAGCTTCACCAAAACCAATTATTATAAATTAAATTGTTGCTTGAGCAGTGCTAAGAATCTGCAGGTCATTTTGTGCAAAATAGACGGCCTATTTCGTCATGCTCACTTTCATGTTTGTTTTAAAGTTCACCAGAAAGAAATACTTCAATTAAGATTACAGTTTCGGGGCATTTAGTTTAATATTGTCAAATTAATCTTGTAGTTTAATGTTATCAGAATAGGTGGGGGTCTTATGGGACAAAGTCTCAAAATTATCTAGGATTCAAGCTTGTGAAAAAGTTGTCTACGTTCATTTGTATTAAGCTCTAATCTGGAACATAAACTCTGCATTGGTTCTCTTTCTTCATATATCTGATTGTTTAGAAGCTGGTAAACCACAGACAAAGCCTAAGGACACAACTGTGATTTTTAAATTCCCGATATCTGCCTTATTTGCATTGTTACCAATCTGAGCAGATGCAAGATCTTTAGCATCATCATGATGATAAAACAGCCTGTTCTTTTGATGTCAGATAAAGCACAATTTTGATGTGATTCCGAAGCCAAGAATCATAAAATCTGCTGTCATAATATCTTCCTCTACACTTGAAAGGGCTGTAAGACATCTGGAAATAGAAGAATCTTTTCTTTTGCCCCATAAAAAATAGTATTGCCCTTTTTTTCCTCCCAGTTTTGACTTGCAATCTGGAAAGATTGCAAAAACAGTCTGTGAAAGTCAGTCTATAGGAGGCTTTAGTAGGAATCCTCTGTTTGGGGTTTGAAATACTTTGCATATTTGAATGAAAGAGTTAAATCCCAGATCAAAGTTAGGAATATCAGCAGCACTAGTTTGCACAATTCCCCACTATTTTGGAGCTGCCGCTGATGAGAGGGGCATGGTTCCCTGCAACACCACCTTGCCTCTGCCCCAGCCTTGGAGGAATCTCCAGCACCAGGGGTAACCTGGCATGGGCTGGGGGCTGCCAGGACACCTATTTCCTCCACTACAGGGCACTGGGAGCAGCTCAAGTAGTCCTGGCTGCTTGGCACCTAGCTGGGGTTTGTGGTTTCCAGAACCATCACGGTACAACCACCAGACTTGAGAAAATCCTGTTTGATCACTCTTAGGTTTAACTAAGGTCGTTCCATGGCTCCTTTTTTGGGTTGTTGGGGTTGGAGTTTTATTTTTGTTTTGCTTATCTCTGTTGTTAGCCATTCCCAAATCGCCACAGTAATGCCTTCCCTTGTGATAACAGGGAGAGTTGCAGCCTCTGGGCTGATGTGCAGGGAGACTTTTGGTTGTGTTTGTGCCAAACACTGGCACCTTTGCTGTACTTGCTTCTTTTCAAGTGCATTGTTTTTCCAGAGATCCTGTTCCTGAAGGGGCAAGCCACAGGAAACCATATGCCCAGCAATGCACACCTGCTTTTGTGAAAGGTCTGTAGCTTGAAGGTGAAATGGGAACAGGCTGCAAGATTTAATGAACTATTTCACATGATCCCTCTGAATTCAATACATATGGTGGCTGCAGGTCTCACAACATTTCACAGGAGACCAAGTCCTATTGCTGCTGTATACCTTCATAAACAAGGAAATCGGAAGTCTGCAACTTTTGAGTTTTGCACATATTTTTGCTGCTTAGTGTGTTGTAAGTGACTGTGAAATGTTCTTACTGAGGCAGAACATGGTATACTAAAAGGCATGTAAAAGAGAAAGCATGACTTGCTTTCATCTTGGGGGTTCTTGCACTACTTCCCACCGAAGGTTTACATCTGCTTTTCATACACTATCTGCTATTTGTTTGGCTTTCAATAAAAATGACAGACAGAATTAATAATAGCCCTGATAACTCATCAGGAGATGCATTCCAAAAATATCTGTCTATCTACACAGTGAGTGTATGAGAGCCTGTATAGGATCCTTGTCAATAAAATTCTTCTGCATCACTCAAAGAGACTTTTCATTTTTCATTAGTTTGGGAAAATACTTTTCTCATTACAATGCCTTGCTTTCCTGCATCCAGAAAGATAACTGACCATTTCTGAAGAATAAACCTTTCACACTGCTACTACCACCTAAGTTTGCTTTTTGTTTATTAAAAAACTGTTAAAAGTATGTTCTTTGTGGCAAAGGACGAGAAAATGTTGTAAAGCTTTGGGATACGCCGGAGAAAGTGCATGGTAGTGTTAATTAAGAAGTTTTATTGATTTAAATCAACCTTGAATTAAAGCTGCATGGGCCATGAGGATGCTCACATTTCTGAACTTTGGAAAATGGTGGAGATTGCAAATTTAAACTGCTCCACAGGGATTCATCTGGTATCCATGGTGGTCAGCAGCACACATGGACCATGGGCTTACACCACAGCCGCTCCATCACTTGAGCTAAATCAGAAACTGTGTCACTAGATGGGGTTTTGAGGGTGGGCCAGCTGTGCATCCAGGGATGGGAGTTATCTCTGTCTTTATACTTCTCAGACACTTCCTGCCAACACAGGAATGGTTAAACTTAGGGCTCTCAGATTCCAATCTCTGCCCTAATGAACAAAAATTCCTGTGTGTATTTTTCTGCCAAGTTTTATCTTGTCTGCTGTACTCTTTCTTCCTCATCACTGCCATCTGTTGCTGGAGACATTCCACTTTGTGTTGTCTAAACTGGTTATCAGAGAGTTAATGAGTACCTGGGTAATACGTGATGGAGACATGCTCCATCCTTCCCACATGTCCTGTTTAGTCAGTGGGATTTCCCCCTCTCCTCAGCTTTATTTGTGATGCAGTAAAAATAGATCAGCAGACTTCCATGCAGTATTGCAAGCTGAGTTTACTTTTAATCAAACTATGTGGTCTTTTTACACAATCAGAGACAAAGATGCTATTAAGTACCTTTGAAGTTCTTCATAGCCTCCAACCTCAAATGCTCTAGCAAAAGAGATCTATTAAAGCTTTTAGGTATGAGATAAAGAAGGTGTATGATAGGAGCTTGGAAACGAGGCTGACTCCGTTTCTTTTGGAGTGTTGAACAACTTCTTCAAAGACCAATGGGCATGAGCAGGCGCAGCCTAGGAAGGGAAGGAAGATAAGAACACACTTGGATGCAATCCATTCTCTGGAAGACATATATGATGAGGAAGCAACCTTCTCACGAACAAAATCATAGTAAATCATTAGTCAAGCCCCATGTCAAGCCCAGGGACTGTCTTTATGTCAATAATGGAAACATCCACCAGCTGCCGTGTGGTCTGGGTACCAGCAAAGTGAAAGCAAGACCCTGGTCTCTTAAACTGCATGAGATTCATATCTTGTGGGATCCAGCTGTTAGGCCATGTCTACCCACAGGGTGATAGGTGGTGTTCAACTCTTTCTCTGAAATCACAGAATCACAGAATATCAGGGATTGGAAGGGACCTTGAAAGATCATCTAGTCCAATCCCCCTGCCAGAGCAGGGACATCTAGGTCAGGTCACACAGGAACACGTCCAGGGGAGAGCTTTTTCTAGTAAAGTAGAAGTCAAGTTGTGTCTATAAAAGTGCCAGACCAGGAGACTGGTAAGGGTGAGCATCTGCCTGGAGACAGCCTGTCTACCATAGGGAGGAGCTGGTCTATAAATCAGCTGGGCTTCTGCCCATCCAGTCAGAAAAAAAGAAAGCATTAGAGATTAAGATCATGAGGTCATGGTTCACAGGTTTGCTGTCAATGTGCCAAGCCAGAATCCTTTTCTACCCCTACACTATTTCAGGGGGAAATACTCCTCCCTGCGTGAAACATTATCCATAGCTGCAAGTTCCTTGTGAGAAGACAGTAAATACAAGACCTTTCTACCAGGCTTATTCACCAGACTTCTCAGTCCAGTTCCCACCTACTTCTACAGCCAGTTACCTCTTTACTGACTTTTTTTTTTTAAGCTTTTTTTCATTTTAAGCCTGCTGCTAAGCTCCTCTTCCAAATTCAGCAGCACTAGAACAGCCTCTTTTTACCCAAAATATCACTAGTGTTTTCTTTTAACCTGTGCAACAGTCCCTTTCTTCTCCTTGTTTCAACCCAGGAATGAGTGAAGTTTCCAAGAATATGTCAGCAGAAAGCTGAACATCGGGACCATCACTACCTTACAGCTTGGGTTTGCCAAGATCCTAGGACCTTTAGCTGTTATCTTGTAAAAGAAAGTAGCAGGGAATCTCAATAACAGGCAGAGTCACTGAACTGAGAGACATGTAGTTGAGGGCTCACAGGAATTATGGAGCAGAGGATCTGAGATAGGAGAGGTCAAGAGCTCTGGAGCTCTAGAGCTGCTCGAAGTGTTTTGAAGGCAATGCCAGAAAGAGGTGCATATGGAGTGGGATGACTGAAGAAAAAGGGGTGTTAAGGCAGAAAAAAACCCCTGTGAAATATGGACTGGACATCTGTTTCTTCATTATGGGAATTGTGGTTCCGTTACAGGTAGAAATGGGTGCCTTTCCACCTCCTCAGTAAAGGAAAAATCTCTAGTAGAGGAGAAGAGAAAATTGGCATGGAGGAAAAGAAATATATGTAAAGGGAAGAGAAAAATAAGATGATTGTTTTCCCTGGGAAATATGGTGTTTCAGTTGAGTTAGAAGAAAAATTTACTGCAAACTTTAATAACTGAATGATATCACTACAAAGAAATCCTATAAAACATTTTCACTCTTTCTACAACTTCATCTAACCTAGGGCAGAGGATGACAGCTCAAAGAGCTGTAGAGCTTTCGGACAAGATTGAAATGTAAATAAGAAGGAAAATAATCTGGTCAGGTATGATTTTAGATAGATTTGGTGTGGTCTAAGTCTGAGGCAAGTTAGAGTTAGGATTATGTTTTAAATGATGAGGCAATTTAGTTCTGAGCAAAAATTCTAACATGGAGGATATACTGAGATTTGATCTTCTGGGGATATTTATGTTCTGTTGAGCAGAAGAACTCAAACTATATTGGCCTGTTTGGAGAATTTAGTTGTAACTGAAAGAGAAGCTAAAACCAAACCATTTCTCATGTTATACCAGACGCAGAAGGAAGATAATTCAGTGATCAGAGGTTAGATTGGAATTCAGACCTGGATTTACTTCTCCTGTCTGTGTAACCACGCATAGATTTGGAAGACATTTAAATGTCAAACTCCAGTGAAATAAAGAGAATTAGTCTGGGCTTTAGCTCCTCTGGATGCAATTTGGGCTGAGTAAAGGCAGATGTCTGTGATGTGATAAACACTTCTTCACAGTCAATGGAGAGGAGAAGCCATTTTATAGGTCACGATTCAAGTTTCCCTGAAGTCGATGTTTAAAATAGGTCAGATGAATCACTGAATAATGTTGTTTCTCTCTATTGTCTCTAAAAGGAGCTGAAGGCTCTTAGCTCAGTTACAGGAGAGCAGAACTTTCCTGTTTTGGAAAGGTAGCTGACAGCTAAAACTGTTAAATTTGGAAGGTACTCAGATTCTGGTCTAGCAACATCAAAGTGCTATAGATAGATTTTAAAGGTCAGTCTGGAACACGTTTTGTTTCCTCTAAAATTCAAAGATATTTGAGTCAGACAGGAGTTCCACAGTATGTTGTCAGGGATTCTGCCCGTCTCTGGGAATTGTCTGATATTCTGGGGTCAAGTGGAAGCCACTGATGGGGAGAATTGAGAAGATCTCAAAGACAAATGCAAGCCCTAATCACCAGGTGACCTGGGATGGGCCCTAGTATGGTCACTCCTTTGCTTTTGCTGCTTGACTCACTGTGCCACAGGCCAAATAAATTAAGGAAACTAACTAAATGCAGTACTGAAAAAGAATTAAAATTGAAATTGTCCCTGATTGGCTCTGCACATTTACAGGTCTTGACATCTTTTAAGTGTGTTTTATAATTGTGTTTCACTTTGCATTCCTCCTTTCAATCTCTTCTTCCCTTCCTCTCTTTGCAAGGAGTGAGGATTTTATATTGGTTACACCACTCTGGACACATGGCCCAGTATCACGTCACCTGCTCTGGAAACCACCTTGAAGTCAGGAAACCTGTTCTTCGTATCTCATTCCGCATCTGGTGTTGTTCTTCTGACCACATCAAACACAAGCAGAAACCACCACATTCACCAACAGGCATTCCTGCTTCCACCAACTCCCTTCTCTATTGCTTCAGGAACAGGAAAATTGCTTTGACCTTCAAAGAGGTTTTCCTGTTTTCATGGCACCATTTGTAGGTGCCCGCCTCTGTCCCAGATCCTTGGGACCTTTACAAAAAAGGCTTTCATCACTTCCACTCTACTTGTTTCCTCTCAGATCCTTTTTGCAACTGTTTTCTCCCTTTATGTGTGACCTTCCCAAAGCCATGCAAGATATTGTAGCACAGATCTCAAAGCCACAATACATCTGCTTTGGCTGAGCAGCACTAACTTTTCCCTCCGTTGATTCTTATCTTCTCTTTCACCTTACAAAGTTCTTTTGCGTGTTGTCATGCAGTCTTCTCCAGAGCCAATGCCATACGCTCTGAAGCCCCCCCATTAAAACCATGTTTCAAGGATAGTGCTGTATGACTGAGCAAGATTTGATGCTGTGTTTGTGGGTGGAGAAATTTCACACCCTCACCACCTTCAAAAAACCCAAACCAGATGAAATGGTTTTTCATGGTTGTTCTTCACAGTGTTGCAAGGCCATTTAGGGGCATCACAGAACCAGTTTTTTTGCAACTCTCTGGACGATCCTCATGTGCAGAAACCCTACAATTTCTGTCTGTCTCTTATTCCAAGAATTTGGGCAACAGAATCCTATTCACTTCCACAAACACCACCTTCCATCCAAGACTCTCAAAAGTCATGTGTTTATTTTTCACTGCTTTCTATGGGTTTGCATCTCAAAAGCTCTGAGCATGGCTCCACTCCCTCTCTTCTGCTGTTTTCTCCAAATGCTTCCACATCTTTCCTTTGGCATAACTTTCTTCCCTGATATTTTCCTTCTCACTCATTGTACTTTGTTGCCAATAATTCACCTCCTTTTACCCATGAAAAAACAATGCTTATCCCATCTTTATGATTACCTTGCCTACCATAAAGGAAGGAAGAGGGCAGCAAGGTGCTCTTGTGCATGCTGAATGAGGTGCCTAAAGGAGCCAGAGAAATAACATAGGGCTTCAGAACGGATCCAAACTGTTTTACAGTAATAAGTTCACCAAAACAGTCCAAAAGATATTCTTAATGCAAGTTTCACTAAAGCATGAACACCAGGCAATGAGAAAAGGTTCCTACATCTTTGCTGGTCCTCATGGCATGTCTGGAAACAAGACTTCAGCTAAATCAGTGATTTTATGAGCTGCAGCAAACTACACAGAGTCCTTAGACATGCTTTCCTTCTCCTTCCTGCTCCTGCCCCTCTCACATTCCTCACAGTTTCTCTGTGGAGCTGAAGGACCCCAGCTCTGAGCTGGGAGACTCTCCTTGCCCCATCTCCTCCCTTTGGCATCTGGAGACATTCATAGAGTCATAGAAGAGTTAGAGTTGGAAGGGGCCTCAAAGATCAAGTTCCAACCCCCTTGCCGTGGGCAGGGAAACCTCCCACAAGACCAGGTTGTTTAAAGCCCCATCCCACCTGGCCATCCAACTCATTTTCCTCCAGGCAATGGGTGTTTTTCCATCCAACTTCTCTGATCACTTAAAATACAACATGAACTGGAGCAAGCAAGCTAGAGGTGTCCTGTCCTTCACAAGCACTGTGAGTGATTTTGTCCTCCAGGGAGGCTGTTCGTTTTCCACTGCGATAGTTCCCCCTCGCATGCACTCTGATGGCAGCTCCCAAGCCTTCTCCCTCTTTGCAGACTGTCATTTGGCTGTTCTGTCCTTTTTCCAGTGGTTTGGGGGAGCTCTAAAAATTCATGGAATAGTTATACTGCCTGAACTGCACAGCAAGCCTGGCAGCGCCTTTGGCTTTTACAGCTCCTGGGTTTTTTTGCTTTTTTTGTCTCGCAAGTCTTACAAGAGTCTTAAAAATCTCTCCTGCTATCATGTCCTTAGTAGCACCCTAATAACTTTAGAATCGCTGAGAGTAATGGCAAAAAAGATTTATTTCATCATCTAGTTCATCCCTCTGCTGTTGCACAATTATTCCCCGGGGAGCACTTCAGGCTCCTGTCCAAGAAGTTTTTATGTTTAGCTTCAATCTCAAAAGCAGCTCTGCAAGCATGATAGTGCAAGGCTCATTGTCTGCCTTTCAGCCATTTCAAAAATTAATTTGCCCAAAGTACAAATACAAGGTTATTTTTTTTCTCCTTCCAACAATCAGGCCTGTAAACTGTTTAAAACATCAAAGCCAAACTACATTTCTTCTGGCTCTAACTTCATTAGCCAGAAAGCATCTGCAACTGGAAATGAATCTGCAGCTGTGTTGACGGTTTGCAATCCAGAGTTAAAAAGCACTTCACTTTTTCATAGCTCTGGTAGCCCTTTGTAGCAAGCAGGAGGGGAAGAGGAAGAAATAATATTGTAATTAATATGGGTAATCATTTTAGAAGAGTAATCTTTATTGAGTAACATTTGTACGTATCACATGTATCATATGTATCAGTATTTGAAGGAACTCCATACTTAAAAGGCTGCTTAACTCTGGCAGTCACTTTGAGTAAGATATGAATCATAATTTGTTCAGATCAAGTTTGATTAGACACACTGACTTCATTAGTGATAGGAGGGAGCTGGGACAGGTGATTAACAGAGAGCTCTGTAAGGCAGGAGACAGATTTCTTCTCTTGAGCTACCATGGAAGAAGCTACTTTTTCTTGTCTGTGCCTCTGTGACTCTTCTATAAGGAAATAACCATTTACTGATTTGTGACATAACCAGTGCACGTGATATGAGTTAGCCAGAGGGACATAGGTATCCCTCAAATGGCAAATTTTGTTGAAGTTTGCAGAAGTTTTCCCATTGCTTTGATCACAGAAAAGGGTCTTCTTATGGGTGAATTAGAACCCACAGGTCTGTTATGACCCTCATCCACCCATCATCACACACAGTTCATCTGAAAAGGGACTGAGCCTGGAAGTTCACCTGTTTCCCACTTTCCCTCTTCCTGACACTTGCATCCAAGTGGGGTTAGCTTTGCTCAGAGGGTTTTAAGCAGGGAAAGTCTCTTGTTAAGGCTCAGCTTTCGGAGCATGGCTGGCGTGATGAAGAAAGGCAAGGCTGGGCATTTGTACCAAGTTTAGAAGCGTTAGCAGGTCACAGCCCCATGGTGGGACTGCACGCATTCCCATGGTCCTTTTTGCCATTAAGAGGCATGACATAACCAGTTTGGGAGGTCTGTCTGCATCCTTGGGATACCCATGCTGAATTTGCTGGTGACAGCTCAGGTTTTGCAGGGTGACAGAGGGAGAAGGGGACTTGGGTGAGGTTTGGGGCTGCTCCACCAAGGGCAATGTTTGAACTGTGGGCTGCAGGCAGCTCCTGCCCAGCTGCAAGCATCTCTCAAGTGCTGCTCAGGTTCTGGTGATGCAGAAGATGGGAACCTGAGACTTAAAAAACAATTTTATTTTAAAACAGTCTGTGCCCCTTGGAATGCACTCTCTCCTTCTGGGCTGAGCAAAATGTTACTTAATAGAGACATAATGTAAAATCTCAGCTCCAGACGCACCCGGCTCGTGGTCCAAAAATAATCAAAATCTGAGGCTGGAACCACATGCCAGTTTTGCAACTGGCTCCTTGACAGGAGTTGAACTGTAACCACAGAATCAATCAGCTCAGCTCTTTGGGAGGTTGAAATCCAGGCCAGAATTTGAAATCTGGGACATCTCTTTAGTAATTTGCAGCATACAAAAAAGAAATTCAATAATAAGCCTGGTTTAGCTTCCATAAAACCTTTGGGTTGACAAAGAAGCACTTCCACATGTTGAGATCTGTTGAGTCCCTCAACTTTCTTCACAATGAAATCCTTCCACAGCATGGAGTGAGACAAGTTAGTGTTTTCCAAACTTTTTGCATGGATCTTAAGTTAGTTCCCCTTCTCTCTAAGGAGACATGGGTCCAAAGGAAGGGGACTTTACTGAGCAAAGAGGCAGCTTTAAACATGGACTGCATGTGACACAGTGGAGAACACGACATTTCTTTGCAGATCTTGTTGACGAGCTGTTCAGTTCTGAGTTTGTTTTTGCAGCAGTGGATCTCTCCCCTCTCCTGGGACTTCTGGGACCTTTGTCCTGCAAATATTTCAGATCTGTAAAAAGCTTGGAAAATAAGAGTGACTACAGGATATTAAATGCTTGTTGCTTTTAAATGAGCAGATGGTACTTTTACCAAATGCTATCATTTTGGCCATATTTTTCTTGTGCTGTCATTTTTTGATAGCTTATTTTTACTGTAGAAAAGGTCTGTGAAGCAGCTGCCAGCAAAGTGGTGGTAGCTGGATAGCATCTGTACATTTGAAAAAGTTCCTAAATGATATGCAAGGGAAGTCTATTAAAACATGATTACATGTTTGTCTGGAGTTCAGAAGGTATTTTGTGCAGGGAGTTGTTCGGCTGAAGCCTACATCTGCTTTATTATTAGTAGTAGTATTATTAGTATTAGTATTAAAACACAAAATTAAATTATTGTTAAAAAGAGCACTTAAAATGTTACTGGAGGAAATTATCACCAGGTATCCTGGGTGGTGTGGCAGCCGTGTGGGAAGGCACAGGGCTGTCTGCGCTGCGCATCGCAGCTTGTGAAGAGCGGGCTGCTTTGAAGCTGCATCTCAGGGTACGCGCGAATGAGGTGATCTGGAGTTGACCATTACTATAACGTTGTTATTATCTGCATGGGATAAAAGCGATGGGAAGGACTAGCTTTTAGAGGTCAAAAAGAGGTTCCACGTGGAAACACAAAGGTTGCCATGTGGAATATTTAATTTCAGCTATTTCTAGCAACTGCCATTTTTGGTGTAACGTGTTTCATTGCCTGAAGGTAAGAGCTAGGAAGTCCCTCTGCAGCTCCTGCCAGAGGTCGTAAGTCTTCCAGTTGCAAAGAACAGCTACTAGTTTCCCATCCATCATTTAGTTGCCACTGGCCCTTTCTCAATTTTTTCCAGCCTTATCAAAATGCAAGTTATTATTAATAATGCTTTGCAATTCAGGTGTGCTTTTCAGGTGATGATCTACCTGCTTGTCATCTGGAGCAAGTATTGATCTGTGCTGCAATTACACAAAAGAGTTAATTTGCTGACTGAGAGCAATTCTGAGAAATGGGCCATTACAACCTTAGCTTATTGCTAGATAAATTAGGCTAGAAATGACATACTCAGATCTCCCAAATATGAATTTGAGACTGAACAACAAGAATTCCCAAGTCCTCTTGCCTGAGCTGAGTTAGAAGAAAACATGAAAATGCGTGGAAGTAGGTATATGAACCTTTTTTTGCTTTGTTGTGTTTTAGTTTGTATATAACATACAATTCGCTGTCAAATAGCACTCTATTTTTAAGCTGATTATATTTACATGTAAATCCAAGCTTTCACTTGACCCCTTTCATCAGATCTTAAATTTAGATGTAGTGTTGAGTTGGCTGGTCTAGAAACTGAAATCCGTCTTCATCTGGAGAACATTCATATGTCTTCAAGGTGCTCTTGAAGGTCAGCTGTCTTGATTTAACTTGCAGTGAGGAGACCTCTGCCTGTCTGTCTTGCTCATAGGAAAGCTGAACGCTTGCTGAAGCTGGGAAGGTTGGTGAAGCAGGGTATGCAAAGCACTTTGGGATGCCTGCAAGAGCTGTCATTAGCTGCTCATGGTGTCCTTGTGTGTAGGCCATATATATGATATTTAAGTGCCTGCTTAGGAGCAGTAAGAGTAGGGCTGCTCCATAAAGAAGGACAAGCTGGAAGCTGAGGGTGATCCCAGCATGGGCAGTGCCCTCCCAACAGGGCACAGTCACAGCTGGGCTAAGACCAGCGCTGTTGACTATCTAGCGGCCATCAGACAAGCCAAGGTGTGGGGTCCATCCAGGCAGCTTGGCCAGGAGAAGGAGGAGATGGGACCAAAGATAGGACTGGAGACGAGGCTGCTTACAGCATGGGTGCAGGGAGGTCAGGTTGGTCAGGTCAATTAATTAAGGCCTATGGTTGGTGTCAGAACACTCATTAGCTAAAGCTCACTCATGAGCTAGGCAGTGTGGCGGTAGGCAGGACAACTGCACAACAGGCAGTGGGTGCTATTTTATAAATCTCTCCCTGACCTTCACACCTGCTCCCACTCTGTGACTTCCAGCGCTGTCATCTTGGCCCAAAATCTCAAAAGCCCTGAGTCAGTGTCCTCGAAAGTAATTTGGATTCTTTCCACTGGCTTCAGTTCTGTTTGAGCCAGCCAGTTACTGGGACAGGCTCCTCCTGGTCTTCCAGCACTGCTGCTGAGTGTGCAGCATTTTCCATCCACTGGAAAGGCAGTGGAGAGGTTCAGGTTGGGTTACAGCCACGGAGGTTTGCTTGCAAATGGCTCTCGGGAGTTTGATTATTAGAAATTAAAACCACACCATTGGAGAGATGAAAACAAATCTTGCTGCAAGTGCAACAGGGTCTGTTAGCCAGAAGGTACTGCTTCGCTTTCGATTAATTCTTGCTCTTTAATTAGTCCTTTCAGTATATTTCTTGGAATTTTTCTGGAATAACAAAATGACAAATCTAGGCAACCAAGTATGTTTTTGCAGGGCTGAACCTGGATCTGGTTGTGTTTGGCTTTCCCTGGCTTCAGGGGGAGCAGGAGAAGCTGTGCCCAGTGCCCTTGGTGCACTGCCTGCTGCCAGGGACTGCCCTGGGCTGCCCGTGGGAATAATCCATGTTATCCTCCTTGGGCTTCCCAGGGGGAGCAGGATGAGCTGCGGCTGGATCAGAGCTTCACCCCACATTGGTAAGGGTGAGGATTTGGCTTTCAGTTCCCTTTTGTTGGGGCTGAGTTTGTGCAACTCCTTGGCTGAGGAAAGTCCCCGCTCTGTCCTTGAGCTAGATAAGTAAAGGGGCTTTTTTTTTTTTTTTTTTTTTAAACAGGAAAAAGCCACTTGGCTCTGTTTGTCATTCTTCATTAACCTTATCTCAGTCCCTCTTTATCCTCCTTTCTCCTGTGTTGCCTGGTCTCTGTAGCTCTTAATACTTCCTCCCCTGATAAAGATGTTTTGTTCAAAGTGTATTTATATCATTAGTTTCAACTGCCTTACTTGGCAATGCCACCCTTTGTGATTGGCTTGGCTGTTGTTTTCTCACTCTCAGTCTGAGGGGCAGGGTTATAGAAATGTCCTGTACGTACAGTGAGGCCCACCCCTTCCCAGGAAACATTTCCAGGCTTTAGTCTATGCCTTTGCAGAGCATCCCTGAGGGATTACACGAGGTCAGTGCGGTTGGGCTGGGTGAGGGGGCACATATTACTTAGTGCTCAACTCTTCAGCCCTGGCTCCTGAGGAAGCTGGACCCCAGGAATGGAAAAGCAAAAAGCAGAGCTGAGAAGCTCTGAATGTCAGTTGTCTCCTCCAGTCACTTCATATTCTTTTGTTCTTCAACACATTACCTGGGTATGCTCTGTTGAACACCTGTGTAATTCTATATACTCTGATGCCCCTCACAGCAAGAGTGATGACAAGTCAAAGAAGAGCCCGAAGAAGAAGAAGTAGAAGATGAAGAAGAAGAGTGCTCTGGGATGTAAGCCTTGCTTAATCTGTAAACCTTGCTTAATGCTTGTTATAGCACCACTGGAATCACCCACTGGGCTGCAGGCAGAGGCCTCCCCCTCCATCAGCATTCCTCGCCCTTTCGGACATTCAACTCTGAAGACTTGGGGGCTGATTTTCCCTCCCTTCCTGTCCTTTGTTATATAGATTAGATATTGCAAGGGTCTTTATGAACATAAGAAGCCCTTGATTTCCAGTGTCACCCTACATAGATTTAAAGGTCCATGTAACAAGAGTAACAAGATCAGGCTTCTATTGCAATTTGCCCATGGAAAAAAGGTTGTGAAAATGAATGATCAACAAATAAATAAATAAATGAATGACCTGAACAGTTCGTCAAGATATTTCGAAGCTTGGACCACTCCTAAGATGTGCCAGGGGAGGCTGCGAGGGCTGGTAGGACAGTGTTTGTGTATGTTTGGTTTCCAAGACTGGCTCTCATGGAAACAGCATGATATAAAGTGGTTTTGGTCAGGAATCTCCATACCTTTCATGCCATCACAGTGCAAAGCAGATAGCCCTGGCTGTCAGTGTTAGTGCTGACTCCACTTTCCTATGGCTGGAGTTCAAATTTCAAACCCAGGTTTCAACCTGTTACCTGTAGACCAAAAGGCATGATAAGGTAGTCAATGCAGCTTGAGAGTGGGTTGTGTTGTCCACATGGACAGAGCTGGGAACTCCTCTGGAGCTGTGCTTTGAGCTAGAATGTTCACCTCTGTGGTTTGGTTCAGGGGTGCTTTGAGAACCTCAGTTTCCTTGCTGTGAAGAAACAGACATGCAGGGGGAAGAGCATGGTGTGCACAAAGGCATAACCTCTGTATGGAGTGTACCTCTGTCTGAGGTGTACCTCAGACACAACTAGCTTAGTCGTAGCTTGAGAACTTGACTGCAGTCACACATGGTCCATATTTTAACATCTGGTAAGGGATTCAGTTAGGCACTAAAATATATAAGTGCCAGTGTGTAGTTGAGCTCTAAGTGTCTATGCTCCCGTTATACTCAATGGAGATCCAGCTAATACAGACCATGGAGCCTTCAGCATAATTTCATTCACCTTGAAGCAGTTACTTGATAGTCAGCTGAGTCATTTCCAGACTCCTTTGACTATGACTTTATTGCAGACACCATCCATATTTAGTATAATGAGAGCATAGTCCCTAGTTGACATGCAGACACCTACAAGTAGGTACTCGAATCCCACCTCCAGTTTCCTTGGCAGTCCACACCTCTGGTGCCTGTTTACTTCTTGGAAATTTTGTAGGAGTCAAAATTTCAAGCAACAACATTATTTTTTATGAAAGTCACTCAGAAAGGAATTATTTCTTAGGCACCTGAGTTTGAAAATCTTGACCACTGCTGTTATTCTCGGATTTCACCCTCTAGACAGTTCGGTTTGTCTGGTTCTGGATATGGAACAGAAACCCTATACCAAGATATTTTTCCAAGCTCTGCTGGCTTCTCCATGAATACCATCATGTGTGACTCATGTTCTTTGGCATGGATAAGTAGCTAGATTTAAAATATTGTTTCGTCCTTTTGATTTCCAACTGAAGCCCAATGGAAAAATATTATCTACCTCTGCACTTTATGCATTAAAAAATATGCTGAGTTGGTTGCAGTAAAAAACTTTTTAATTTCCTATATTAAAAAAAAACCCAACAGTGTTTTTACCAACCACTTTTAAGCCTGAAAAATCTAAGTTTCTTATTAGTGTAACCTTTTCTGATTAGCTCTGGCAGGGGAATACTTCCACACCGACCCAGTGTCCTAAAGCTAGGCTTGTGCTACCTGAGAGGGTGTTTGGGATGCATCTCAGTGGAGATTGGCAGGAGCTATAAAGCTTCTGACCTTTTAAACACTGAAGCAAAATCTGAAATCTCTGCTCATAAGAATTCACAACTTTAAATCTCAGGCTGTGTCTTTAACCTTGTCTTTAATTAGACACCCGGATAATATCACAGCAGAAATAACCCAGTGTGTCAGCACCAGCATAGCCTTCAGCAGTAGACTCAGATGCTGTTTGGCAGCCCAGCTTCCTCCAACACTTGCATTCCTTTTGTGTGCACTCACCTTCCTCACTGGTATCTAGCACTTCACCCTGGGTTCTGGTGGTAGAATAGGGAAAGTCATAAAGAAATTAATAAAGAAAAATACAAAATTGCAGCCAGCACAGTGAGAAAGAAAAGGATGTGAATGTTTTATCTGTACAACATGTTTGCCAAACCTAGATCAGACAATGTTGAGTTGCTCACCCTCCAGAAAAGGAGGTTTGTCTTGTTGCTCTGCACTACTGTGCCCTGTTGTCATCCCAGCTGGTGCATCTGTATGATCTTAGGGGATTCACTGAAACACTCTCTTCCTCAGTTCTCTCTGCCTACAGAATTATCCTTTCCCCCTGCTCTTTGCTTTCTTCCCTTGGTTACACCATCCACACAGAGGAATGCAACCTCAGCACCGTGTTAATGTGGTCCCAACAGACTTTGGGTCAAAGCTGGCTTATGTCTCACTGCTCTGAGCCCTGGCAAGTGAGTTCATGTCTGCCCGAGGTCTCCCATGCAGATTTATCCAAAGTGACCTAGCCCAAATACTGGAAGTCATTAGTGTGGTGCACTGTGCAGGTTAATTTATCCTCCTCCGCTGAGGGCAAATGGTGTGTGAAAAGAAGGCTTATTATCCAACTTTACTGACAGCACATTCAGCTATGAAATACCTCAGTCTCTTCAACATTAATCTCCTTGCTATTATGGGGATTGCCTCATACTATAAGGACTTTGCACAATGGCTATCTCAGGGGGGTTCTTATCTGAATTGCTGTAGATATGTGTTATTGTAAGAATGGCAATTATGATAGAAAGCTTTGGAAAGAATAATAACCTGAATGTCCTTCTTTTCCATGCTTAATGGCAGTTCCCTCATTTCCTAGTGTTTAGGAAAATTCATTCTTTTTTTCCTAGTAGCTGGTTTTAGCTTTATTTAGGAAGTTCAGCTTTATGTGACATTGTCTCAGAGGAAGAACTAGTTAGATCTATGTAAACAATGAGTGTATTGAAGGAAAATTAAACACCCTTGTCATTTGCCTTCAGACAGTGAATATTCATCAACAGTAAACTGCAAATATTTTAATCCAGAGATGACCTTGCAGCTGAGGCAGAAACAGCAATTACTTGCAGGGACAAAGACTGAGTCACATTTCGAAGGGCTTACCTAATTTCCTACAGGTTCTGAATTTGTCTCATCTCCTCTAATAGCCAGATTCCAGTGTGGAAAAAAAAAAAGCTTCTTTGCTTTGTCTTAAGCTGTTTCTTAGCTTTTTGTCATTCCTAAAATATTACAACTACAGTGGGCTTTTTGCAGAAGCTGCCTGGGAGCCAGTGGAGACATGTTGTGTTCATAGAAACCCAAAGCATAGAGAAAGGAAGTTGAGTTAGATTTACATTGTCTTCACATTCAGATTCAAATAGGGTATCATAGCAGGTAAAATGGGAAGTCATGAAGGCATGAGGTTATGGGTCACCAAGGCCTCATCCAGGAATAAATAAGGACATTTCCTAGCTTTCCAGAGGTGAAATAAGGTGCTTTTAGAGGGTGTTGTCCTGTGACCAATCCAAACTTCACGGGTTCTGAGAAAACTCCAAGTTTCTTCAATGTGGAGATAGTGGGGACATGGAGCAATGTGAGGTCAATGTCCAAGTGCTTCAAAGCATTTCATCTTTTTGACCAGGGTCACTTTGGTCTTGCTTGGATTCATGTGAACCATAGCTATCTGCAAGGTTACTCACAGTGATACAGAGAGGTGTGTAGTAAAGAGTCGTCACTTGGCTGAGGCTCTGGAGTTAGAGTCATAGAATGGTTAGAGTTGGAAGGGACCTTAAAGATCATCAAGCTCCAACCCCCCTGCCATGGGCAGGGACACCTTCCACTAGAGCAGGTTGATCAAAGCCCCATCCAGCCTGGCCTTAAACACTTCCAGGGATGGGGCATCCACAACTTCCCTGGGCAACCTGTTCCAGTGTCTCACCACCCTCACAGGAAAGAATTTCTTTCTGGTATCTAATCTAAATCTCCTCTTCCAATTTAAAGCTATTACCCCTTGTCTTGTCATTGCACTTCCGGACAAAGAGTCCCTCTCCATTTCTCCTGTAGGCTCCTTTCAGATACTGGAAGGCTGCTATAAGGTCTCCGTGGAGCCTACTCTTCTCCAGGCTGAACAAGTCCAGCTCTCTCAGCCTGTCTTCATAGGAGAGGTGCTCCATTCCTCTGATCATCTTTGTGGGCCACCACTGGACTTGTTCCAACAGGTGTATGTTCTTTCTATGTTGTGGACTTTAGAGTTGGACACAGAGTTATGGTCTCAGATGTTGGTGTCACACTGATATGAAGGAGAGGTACAAGCAGTGTGAATATTTCACTGACACCCTCCAGGCAGAAGCCATGGTTTCAGCTGTCACCTCACTGCTGAAGAAAAGTGGTTGGACCAGCGCAGTCCTGGGGACCTGCTGTGGCAGTGCTACAGCACAGTGCCCTGGGGCACCCCAGACCAGCAACCCAGAAGAAAGGGCATGCAAGCCTTAGCAGAGGCCACAGTCATGCAAAAATCACTTTTTCTTGCAACTAGGGCAGTCCCTGTATTCCTGATGAAGTATTATGTTTCCCATTAGTTTTGCTACTGTCATTCTCTGAGAAATCAAAAACTTCCACTCACAGCAAAAGAATAAAACTAGAAACCATAACCTGCAAGCTTTCTGAAGATGTTTGAGTAGGGTTTTTTTGCTGGTCCTGGAAGAGATGTGCCAGCCCCAGCTGCAGAAAGAAAAGAAGTGTCAAGTGAAAAGCCACATGGCAGCTCATAGACAGGAATTTTCTGCACACAGACCAAGGCAAGGCAAAGAGGAGCCCACCACTTTGAGAAAAACATTTATGAGAATTAGAGGTACAGATAGGAACTGAGTCAGCCAAAGAAACAGCCAGAAGTGAGCAAAATATTAGGCAAATTAAGTAAAGCTACTATTCTGCCAAACTCAAAATGTTAGATAAAGCTAGAGAAGTGTTAATGGGAGCAGGATAAAGTCTGGGATCCACATGGAATTTTGTTCATCTGAAAAGCATGAAAAACTTGGTGATTTTGTATGTCATGGCTATTAAGTGACTATGGAAACATGTAAACATGTCTGTCCCTTGCTTATGCAGCAACCCGAACCCCTGCATATACACAGGATCATACAACTGACTTGATTGACTCACGTAAACCCACACTGCTGCTTTTCCTTGTGAACTCTGAAGGGACAGCACAGTTCACAGCAGTAAAGTGGGTTTCTGGTTTATGAGTTACATAAACATTTTTGTTTATGAAGTCCAAACACAGATTAATGGTGATGGAAAAGTGAGAGGAAGCCAACTTTCAGATTCAGGTTCAGCTTATAGACCACAGTAGGAATGTTTGAGGTGAAATCCTGAGCACACTGTAGCTAATCAAAGTTATGCTGTCGGGTTCATTGGAGCCACCCTTGATTTTCTCATAAACTTGGTTCTCTCGCTTCAAAGATAATCAAGGCACAGATAACCCTGACTTCTATCCCCTGCCTGTAGCTGTGCACAGGGCAGCTGACTTTTCAGATGGAAATTTATGACTTGTTCAGATTTGAAACAACCAAAATTCCTCAAGGGGAAACAGAAGGTTCTCATGGTCTCACCTGGTGAAGTGTACAGAGAGCAGACTATAACACAAGTGTGGAGGAGGTAGGTAGGAAGCCCCTTTTGTTGTTGTTTATTTTTTTCTTTCTTATTTTGCAAAGCCCATGTATGTGAATAAGCATCTCCATATCCAGAGAGGCTCTCTGGTGCCAACCCTCATTCTGTAAGATGGGCCAAAAGTGGTGGTTACATTCTCCAACACGTTGGCTTTGATTTTTCAGAAACTTAGTGTTATGATACCATCTGGAACCAATAAAATTCCATTTTGTTTGCAGCAATCTCATTTTGGCCTCTATTTTATTTTGACTTTGATTATATTATAAATGACTATTTGCAAGGACTCATCTCCATGTGACTCCTGGCCCCGCTTCCATCGCAGTCTTCAGCAACGTCATGACTGTCCTGGGATGCTTTGAGTTATCCCTAGTTTTTATGGCTTTAATTCAGCCCAATGCTATTCCACACTGGTTTCACTGCAAAAATTAAATATGCATTGTGTCATTTATGGCTTCATCAAGATTAATTTTTTTTTTCCCGTGCCAGCAAAAAACAGGGACAGGGGAGTGGTAGGGGATAAAGGGGAGGGAGTGTTTACCGACAGCTGATCTCAGCTCAGATTTTCCTCACATGTGCTTTGATTTTGTTAGTATTGTCCCTCCAGAAACATGTTGCTTTTTGGAAGCTGATTTGTCTGTGTAGAGCAAAACAGATCTATGGAGCCGGGAGATGTCTCCTTTCTGGGGTGATTTTTTCACACACTTGTACCAAATGTAATTTACTGAATGAGGGTCAGCATTGTGTAGAATAGAAGGAATTGCTATAAAAACATGTATTTTTTTGTCAGAGTCCTACAGAATTAAATGAAAAATGCTCTAGGCCAGGTTTATTGGCATTTTTCCCAAGTCCTGCTCATACTGACACAGGCCCAACCAATCTCAGTATTTCCCTTTGTGCTTTTCCAGTGTTACAAAAGGGATGAAAACTTGCCCAAAGAGTGAGTACACACACATGGAAGAGGAGGGAAAGGGCTATAAAGGCAGCAGAGCTGAAGCACCATGTCACTGCAAGGCAATGCAGTCCTTGCTTTCACCACCGCAGTCTGTGTATCCATTTATCTGCAATATTTTATGCAAAGGGGCAAGAAAAGATTCGTATTCTATCCCCACTTCTTTGTGTCCCAGTCTCCTAGTGAGCACAGCATGGCTGGCATCAGGATTTCAACCTTCACAACTGCTAACAGAAAAGCTGGTGTCTTATGAGAGACTGATGGAGACCCAGAGAGGCAGTGCAAATATTTAGATTTCTAATAATATCAGTGCTTCAAAAGACTCTCCTTTCCTCTAGACTACAAGTGACAGTGGATTAAGGTGTCTGGCAAACAGCACTGAGAACCCACTTGGCATTTTCTTCTTCATTCTTAATGTTTCCCTTTCTATCAAGAAAATATTTTTAAATAGATGTGTTAGATTTGCAAAGGACATTATTGATGTGATCAAAACAAACCTCACAGACCTGAGCTGCTCATCTCCTGTCACAGGATGGAGGTTACCTGCTGTCATCCCAGTTGTTTTCTCCTATCCAGCAGAGAAGGGTGAACTTGCCAGCAGCCCCTTGTTGCACGAAGCAATGGAGCATGGTGTCTGATGGCTGGGGTCCAGCTGTTTGGCTCCAAAACTGGGAGCACAATGGGCATGGGACACTGTGCACAAGCCTTGCTTATGGCAGGGCTTGTCAGGTGAGAAGTTACACTGATGTGGATGTCCAGCTTGAGAAGTTACTCTGGTGTGGATGTCCAGCTTTGCTGAGGTGGTATTCTGTGCTGCTCATCACCCCATGGATGTACAGGCTCAGTCTTTCTGCAGTAATTCCTTGCACAAAAATCTACACACCAGGAAGACCTCACAGACCTCAGGCACCATTGAAAATGGCCTGTCAGTAGAAACCCCTTGGATGTAGAATCATAGAATCATAGAATGGTTACAGTTGGAAGGGACATTAAAGATCATCTACTTCCAACCCCCCTGCCATGGGCATGGACATCTCCCACTAGAGCAGTCTGCTCAAAACCCCATCCAGCCTGGCCTTGAACACCTCTAGGAATGGTGTATCCACAACTTCTCTGGGCAACCTGTTCCAGTATCTCACCACCCTCATAGTGAAAAATTTCTCCCTAATATCTAATCTAAATCTATCCTGTTCCGGTTTGAAGCCACTACCCCATGTCATATCACTACATACCCTTGTAAGAAGTCCCCCACCCCAGCTTTTCTGGAGCCCCTTTAGGGACTGGAAGGGGCTGTAAGGTGTCTCTGGAGTGTTCTCTTGTCTAGGCTGAACTCTATGCATGAAAGAAATGGAAAGAGGAAAGGGTTAAAAGAGCATTAGCTTAAATATGAACAGATCAGCAAAACCCCATTAAAAAGACTGAGGATATTTACATTCAAATCATATAGGCTTAAACCAACACTAACAACCCAGAAAATCAGGACTGGTGAAGCAAATGTATGTTGAAAGTAACCGTCCTTCTTTCAACCCTGCTAATGCAATGAACAGCCATCTCCTGCAGTAGCTGAAGTGATTTTTAAGGATAACCTAGGCAGGGCATTTCACGCTAATCTAATCTGCAAGTGAGGGCTATCAGACACTGACACCCCTGTTTGCCAAATTCAGACTGACTAATACTTCCCTGACCTTGGCTTCTGTTACCATATGAATCTGTGCAGCACAGGAGAATTGGCAGCGTGACAGCAATACAGGCACTTCATCTTCAAGGCATTTTCTTTAGCATTCCTGTGAAAAAGGGGGGTTTAAGATGCCTGGTTTACAGAGGGAGGAGAGGTGACAAAGGGCTGTGCCCTGGGCTGGGGGCCGGCTGCTTTCGGGGCTGGAATTCAGGCTCAGGAATGTCCTAAGGAGAAACCCTCTCCGCAACTCCTTCTGTTCCCCTGACAGTTCTTGCAGTCACTGAAACAACAGCCTATTCCTTTTCTAATATTCTGGTGCCTTTTTTTCCTTTTGTCTTTTTTTTTTTTTTCCTTATTAGAAAATAATCTCATCAAGGCAGGAATCACCTCCATTTAACATCTTCTCACAGCCTCTGCTAGCCTTGAGCCAGGAGTTGTGTCAAAGCACATAGCTGGGATTAACTCCTTGTGCTCCTTTATTCCAATATAAAGCAGTATTTGGAATGAAGTCTCCTGCAGAGTGGAGTGAGAACATTTGTGCTTTTTTCCTAAATTTCTTTTTGGAAGGGTAGACTCTTGGATACCCAGGAGATACATTAAAATAAAATACACCCCTCCACCCCCCCAATTCTAAAATGGTATTTTTAATCTGGAATATTTCCACAGTGGTTTGTTAGCACTGTGATCCTTTGCCTGCTTCCTGGGGCAGAGGGAGGCAGGGATTTAACTGTATTTTTTTTTGGTAAAGGGATAGTACGCACTGTTCCTCTCGGCTGAAAATAGTATTAATGTGAATTGGACAAAAAGATCTCAGAGGAAGACTTCACACTGAACCAGAGATTCATCCTATATTTTGGATGGAGAGCTGTCACCATTTCCTTGTTTTCCTCTTTGGGATTGGGAACCGAGATCCATCGGGAGCAGCGGTTCCTGCGTGTCAGGGGCAGCCTCATCAAAACCTCTTCCTGAGTGGAAGCAATCGGGTTTGCTTCCAAGGCTTCCTCCCCGGGCCTCCCAGGAACGGGGCTGGCCCTGGCTTAGCTTTCTTTCCAACAAGTGAACCAGTGAGGGAAAAATAAAAGCCGAGGTGTAAACAGAGTCTTTTCTTTTCCTCATATGATCCTGCAAAGCACTGAGTATTTTGACCCCGCTCTAATAAAACACTTGCTTAATGCAATGCACAGAGCGATTCCTTAGAGTTCACTGAGTATTCACTTAAGATTATGCAGATTTGGGTCAGCACTTTGCTGAATTCAGCCCGGGCTCCTCACCAGGGAATGCGGGGAGCAGCTTGCCTGTCCTGGGGAGCACACAGCCAGCGCTTCCCAGCCCGTTTAGAACCATTTCTATTTCAGCCTGGCTTTCTTGCTTTCATGCAACTCCCTCTGGTGGATACCTTCACAGGAGTTGGTTTTTTTTGGTCCGTTTAGCCCCTTTGCTGAAGCTTTTTTCCTAAGGACAGAGTGTGAGCGAAGCAGGAAGAGTTATATTTTGCAAAACGGGCATAAAAAATGAGGATTGAAGGGTTAGATTTCCCTGCCAGCCACTGGTATTGAGGCTTTTCAGCTCTGACCCCCAAGTCTTTTTAGCTAACTTCCCCCAGTCTCATTCCAGCCTCTGAGATGCTCAGCACTGCTGTCACACGCTGTATGACAATGTTACAAATTATTCAGGCCTACCTTTGTCTGGCTTGTGTGGGCAGCTGACCTGGGAGAATAGCAGATCCTGGTCGGATCTGCTATCCCAGTTATGTCTTCTTTTCTGAAGATTAATGGCAAATACAGAAACAAATCTCAGGGAGAGGGAGGGGTGCCCACACCTCCTATTGTCCAGGGCAGTACCCTGACTGAGCTGGTTTTGTTTCTTCTTTGGTTAATTCCTATAAAATTACTTGCCTAGCAGAGCAGGTCCCAGTGGAGGAAAGGAAGGGAACTGCAGGCAGAGCTGTAGCCTGATGCTTGTGGGTTTTGTGGGAAATGTCCATGTGGCTCCCTCCAAGCTGCAGTGATGCTGGGCAGATATGCAGAGGTCCTTGGAGGTGTTGGACCTGCTCTGAGGTGTTCACAGAGAAGATCTTTGGAAGAGCAAGAAATCTAGGTCTCTGTTCAACCTACAGAGGGGGTCAGCTTTGTTCCTCTTCCCAGCCAGAAGATCCCTGGCAGCAGGATGATGGCATATTGAAACAAATCAGAAAGGAGCAATTCCTTTATGTAAAACCAGGAGGCCACAGGTACCTAGAATGGAAGTAAACAACCCAAGCACGTCAATAATCATAAAGAATCATATTTATGCATTTGATGATTTTATTTAGGGGTTTCAGTTCAGAAATGGTTAAGATGCGAGAAAAGGGCTTAATGAAAACAAAATGCAAAATACTGCGTTGTCAATAAAGCTGTCAAAATATCAACAACTACTAGCACATATTGATAGTTCCCAGCAAGGCTCGTGGGTTTTTCTCGGAATGCTGAGGCTTGCTAGCCAGTTTTCACAAATAGCTAATTTAACTGTAATGAAAATCATGGACATTTTTCCAGATAAAAATACAACAGCCATTTTGTACAATGAAAGAGGGAGCAGCTGTAAAGTAGGTTTGTCAAGGTCAGTCCTTCATCTGACAGAAATCAGTTCTGCAGGTAACTTCTTAGTGACACAGATACAGAGAACTACTGAAATATGTGGACATTTAAGAAGCAAACCACAATATACAGCTTTGACTTGGTGAGATAAACATATCAGCTTTAAGCATAAATACTGCTGATCAATTGCAGGTGGAATCTGAATAAAAATAAGGAATTTATCCATGCAATTATATCCAGAACTGAATGCAGAACTGCACTGCTTTCTGTGGGCCATCTCCCAAAATAATGGTGGTCCTGGCTCTTTTACTGCTTGATTAGGAATACTGGATGCCCAAGGGACACAGATCAGGTCCAAAACTTGCCTGGCATGCAGTGCTGGCATCCCAGCTCTTCAAAAAAATGTGAATTGCCTCATCCCACACAGACAGAATTGTAAAAATAAGAACTTCTCTTTCAAATTTTCCTCATGGGCATTTCAAATATCCCATTTTTTAGCTTTTTTTACTGTAAAAACAAAGTCCAGAACTGTTTAGGTTTTGTTTTAAGGGGGGAAAATAGGAGGTTGACATAAAAGAATGTCTCCTGGAGAAGGACAAATACAGCTGCAGTTGGCTCAGTGAACAATTTAGTAATAAACAACTCGCATTTCAAAAACTTTATGCAGGTAGATCTCAAACAGACCAGCTCTGGATGTTTACCCTTATTTGTCTGTACCTATTTGCTTTGGGAGCTGCACAGCAAAGCCCACAATCAGATCTTCCAAAAAGTTTTTTAATGCTTCAGCTTAAGCTGGAATGACCCAAGAGGAGCCATTCCACTGATAGTTTCTTCTGAACTTCATTTTCTCAGCTGATCCCAGGAAAAAGTAAAAATTTCTCTTGTCAGAAAACTTCAAATTCATTTTTTATTTCATCAAGATGAGTTTGCCCCCTGTGCCCCCAGCTAACATGGTTCAAACGCGTTTCACTCACTGGATAAGACCTGTAACTGGAAGAATAGCACTGGTGTGGCCAGAATGATGTCAACAGAGAGCTTTATGAAACAGTCAGTGTAGTTGTGGTTCTGATAGATGCCCAATAGCAGCTTGGTTATATGGTGGAAGTGAAATCTTTCAATAATAAAGGAAAAGGACACACGGACTTTTAAGATCTGCCAGTAAATGTGAGTAATTGTTGGCATAGAGTTTATGGTCAGATCACAAGATCATCTATTTCGACCTGATATAATGCAAGTTATAGTTTATCTTTCAGATACCAGTATATATCCAGAGGTTTGTCTTAGAGTTCTAAAAGTGTGTCCACTTTGTCCTTACACACCAAGTTAAATGGGAGTGCTGATCTGCATGAAGATAGGGAGAGTCTAAGGAAAGACTTGGATAGATTGGATCGACGGGCTGATATTGATGGTATGAGCTTCAACAAGGCCAAGTGCCAGGTCCTGCACTTCGGCCACAACAATCCCACACATCACTACAGGCTTGGGGAAGTGTGGCTGGAGAGCTGCCTGCCTGGGGGCGTTGATCAACTGTGGGCTGAACATGAGCCAGCAGTGTGCCCAGGTGACCTAGAAGGCCAATGGCATCCTGGCTTGTCTAAGAAATAGTGTGACCAACAGAAGCAGAGAGGTTATTGTCCCCCTGTACTCAGCACTGGTTAGGCCACACCTTGAGTATTGTGTCCAGTTCTGGGCACCTCAGCACAAGAGAGATATCGAGGTGCTGGAGCGAGTACAGAGGAGGGCAACAAAGCTGGTGAAGGTCCTGGAGAATAAATCTTATGAGGAGCAATTGATGGAGCTGGGACTCTCNAAGCTGCAGCAGGGTAGGGTTAGGCTGGACTTTAAGAAAAAATTCTTCCCAGAAAGAGTGCCTGCAGAAAGGTCAGGCACTGGAGTCGGCAGCCCAGGACAGTGGTTGATTCTCCATTCCTGAATGTGTTTGAGAGTTGTTTAGATGTGGTGCTGGGGGATATGGTGTAGGGGACAACTTTGTAGAGTGGGGTTGATGGTTGGATTTGATGACCCCAATGGTCTTTTCCATCCTGAATGAATTTCAAAAGCTGATAAATTCACAGTTCCCAAGGTCTCCAGTCCTGTCCTTTTTCTCTCTCCCCAAGAGAAAACACTTGGTAGCAATGGCAGATCTGTGGAACCCCAAATCCATTATCAAATATGAAAGTAGAGACATGTCAGCAATGATGCAATAAACAATGACAGACATTGTCAAAGATGCCAAATACTAAAGGAAATTGTGGTCTTTAGTAGCGTTTTATCAGAAAAATTCTGAAGAACGTCCTCCATACCTAGAAAGAACCAATTAAAGTCACTTAGAGTACAATACAGCAAATCCCTGATATTAAGCAGGAGTCTGTTAGTTGTTACTATTTGTTAAATAGCTTATCCCCTTGGTTTTCTGGGTTTTCTTCTTAGTTACAGATATTTCTTACTACAGCTCAGTAAATTGCCTGATGAGATGAGGTTAGACTTGCTCTTCAGACCTGCTAGGATCCAGTCTTCTGGCTGGCACTACTTGGGTAGCTTTGCAGCATCCAGAGCAGATGTATTTCAGGAAACACAAGTAAGCACTCCCTGATATGATAACGGTGACGATGATAATGATTGTAGCACTAAGAGCTGGTGACACAGCTTTCTCCAGAACAGAGTCATCTTCTCCTGTTGTGGAAGAGGGAGGCAACTCTGTTTTCTCACCTAGCAATGACAGAGTAGTCACAAATCAGAAATTACTTTAGGAATTGGGCAAAAAAGGTAACATTGGTGGTATTTCAGAGGAAAAAGAAAAAGAAAGCACAAAGTAGGGAGCACTGGCATTCGTTTCTGTTTGGATGTTTTCAGTGTATGTGGGAACATCTGAGCTAGTATCTCTCAGCTTGCTTGCAAAGAAAAGCAACAAATATAGTCTTTGAGGGCACAATTGATTTGCCTAAATTTAGCTGTCTTTAATGTCAGACAAATCTCTCCCTCAAAGTGTTTTTTCTCTGCAGAGAGTCTAAAGGAACTTGGAGGGTGACTAGCTTGAAAACAGATGTTATGGTCAAATGACTCTCATACATGGTGTTTTTCATTCTTGGAAAAAGAAAACTTAAACCAGCTATTGAACCTAGTTCTGTTAAAATATTCTCATGGGTGGCATGGGAATTAAAAAAAAAAATAAATAAATCAATGCAGAATAGGGTGTTGTAAAACCTGAGCCATAAGGCCCTAAAAAAGGTTCTTTGGAGTAACTGTGTTCCTGAGAGGTAAGATGTTGTTTGACACATTGTGACCTTGATTTATTTTCATCTTTTCATTTGGATTATCCTGTACACTGACAAGGGTAAGGGGGTTAGATACTTGCTACATGCAAGCAAAACCTCTAGAAATACGGACACTCAAGGTCTGTCACTTGGCAATCCATTGTTGACAAGTGGTATTATTTAGCTGGCTTTTTTCCTTGATAATCTGTACGGAGTTTTTTTCCCCAAAATAGTGCTGAAAAGCAATGCGCTTGCCCAGCAGCAGACACTATGTCACTTGTCCACTGAACTGCTATTCCATGTCCAAAGCAATGCCAGGTACCCCCTGCTCTACAATACTGTCCTTCTCAGCCAGTGGTGTGATGCGCATTAGGCACGTGAGTGCTTTCCATAATATCCTGTGCTTGGGTTAAGAATGTGACCGGATTGCTTTAAAATCTATGTCTGAGCCCACTTTCTGTTTACCTTTCCAGTTCCTGGCTTATCGACATTCCTGTATAATTCACCCCTCCTTTACAGACAACATCACGCATTGGTATTATTTTTAAGCTATTTGCTCCCCATCACAAAGAGAGCTCTTGCTTCCTGCAGCATCTTCACCTCTCCTGTGGGCAGTGAGACATCTGATTTTTGCACTGAGAGTCATATTCTCTCAGCAGAGGTAACATGATTTCCAGGACCTGACAGTGCAGAATCCTGCTCTCAAAGAACAGAAACAAGACACACATTCCATATTTCCTGGTAATCTTTAACCTCGAGCTTGTTTCTTTTCCTTTGGCACAGATGATTATTTTATATGTGTATATATATTGTGCATTCTGCACACCTATCTCTCTCTGATGAGACTTTTAGCAAAAAGAATACTGAACTGTTATATTTTTCATGTGGAATTTCATCCAAGTTCAAAGGACAGCACACTGTGTTTTCTGAAGGAGTTATTCCTATGTACATTTCCCAGGGGAATCTGTCAAAATGAGGAAACAGGAGCTTTAAATAGTATTTTCCTTTGAAAGCTGCACTGAAATCACCATTTTAATCAAGAGCTTTTCGTTAATAGGGGCCAGATTTTTCCATCCTTCATCTTGTGAGTAGAAAGGCAATTCTGATGAAAGTTTTTAAAGGTCTGAAATATTCTGTGGCTTTTAGAGGTCTCACACGAGAAACACCAATTTCTCCAGTGCTCAGGCTACTTTAAACGGGAGGTCTTGAAGTACAGCCACTACTCCTGCTGTGCCAATATCCCACTGATTCCAGGATCATACCAATTAAAAGTTCACCTCTGTTATGATGCCAGACAAAACACACCCCAGCAGAGCCAGGCTGTGAGAAAGCCAGCTTTGATTCTTGCTGCATTTACTATGGTTGTAACGAGCTAAATTTATGATAATGTCACTGTTACTTTGTCCTTTTCACCTATTTTGGTTTTCCTTGCCCTTTTGTCTTGCTTTGTATACGAATTGTAAGCTGTGCTGTACCAGGACTCATTAAAAGGGTGCCCAGTGCCTTAGAAGAAGGAAGGTGGGCCTGCCAGTGTGGCTCTTTCTCGCTCCTGCAATACAAACAAGCATGAACACCAGCATCAGCCCTCGCACTCGGCTCCCCGAGAAAGCAAAGCCGGTACGAAATGCGAAGCGCTGCCAAGGAATCCAGCTGGTAACACAAGGGTGAGTGGCGTCTGTGAATGCCACCCAGAGCTCCCCTTTCCCTCCCTGCCGATTTCAGCTGCCCGTCCCACGAAGGAGTTCATTTTTCACCTGACCCGTGTGCATGGCAACGCCTCCGAAAGGGGGAATGCAACTGCCCTGGGATCGTGTCCCTCTGAGCCGCTGCTGGCACACAAGCTCTCTCTTTCAGGGAATAAATGATATGCTAATAGCATGCTAACCCTTCCCCGCACAGATGCAAGCCAGGGCCGAGCCCTCCTCAAAGGGAGAACACAGAGGGCTGTTCAGGCTTGTCCTTTCTCTGCAGTGTTGACTTTTCCTATTAAGTTATGCTGCCTCCCATTTTCATGGCAGAGAGACCGCCAGCGCTGGCCTGGCAGTTCTTTGTCAGCAAGCTGACCCACCGAGGGAGGGAAAAAGGGCAAGTCTCACCATGACAGACAGGGACAGGGAGCAAGGCTGCACACACGGGAGAGCGGAACAGGTTAACATTTCACCTCAGGTTTCACTTCTCTAGTGCATCAAATTCCAGTTATGTGTCCTCTCATCTGAAGACCCTCATAAGCTCTGCTCTGCCTGGCCAGATTTTGTCCCTCATCAAGTTGTTTCTGATAAAGCCAACTTTATCCTGTATTTGTTTCCTATGATCCTATTTACATCTCGCTCAGCCTTAAACTTGCAATCTTTCTCTCTTTGAAATTCCTCTTGAAGACCTAATTCTCAACTCTTTTGTAAGAAACCAGTCAGCATGTCCTGGATGTTGTGGAGGGCAGTCCTGCTCTGTTTACAGCACTGAAAATGGAAGATTCTACAAATTTCCTGATTTGCCCATATTTTCCTATAGCTGAATAAAACCTACCAGCTCTCACACCTTTGAAAAACTAGGCTGTGCACTTATGTTGAATTGTATGTGCTTTGACTGTCTCCTCACCTACTCATATCAAGCTGTTTACCTTCTCATGTTATAGAAAATGCCAGGAAAAAACTGCCTGTATTTGTTGTGTTACAGAAGCTTTTGGTCATGCAAGGGCACATGTACGCAGAATTGCTTACAAAATTTTTGCTATTTCTTTTCTTTTAAACAAAAATATATGCTGAAGCTGACCTTCCCCTTGAGTATGTGGAAGCACTTGGAAAGAAGTTGAGATCAACATTTGAAAGCATTTTTATACCAAGTCACCGTGAGCACTGTCTCCGATGAGTGGGATTAAAATGTCGTTTCCAAGTCTGAGTGCAGTGGAGTCTAGCTCAGACTGAGGTTAAGTGCTTGTCCTCTTAAAAGATGTCTCTTCTGTCAGGGTAAATTTTCTTAAATGACCCGAGTTGTTCCATTACAAAGCAGAAAAGAGTAATTCCGTGATCACCCCACACAGGCATGCTGGTGGAGTGAAGATGGAGATTACACACCTAAGTGTTTCTCTCTTCTCTAGTGACTTAAAGTACTGGTAAGACCTAGTATTTTGATATTCCTGACAACAAACCAGTCATGAAGTGAAGGCCTGGATGTTGGCTTTGTGAGAACCAGTGCTGCTAAAACTGCCATGTGGTGATAAATCGTTCATACCCCCGCACTAGGGACAAGTTTGTGGGATATCTTGAAAATCAGCTAGTGGTGAGTCACTGCTTAAATCCTGAGTCACTGACTCTAGTATCACATGCTTTCTCATAGATCCTGAAAGTAATGGTGTTCCCCATGAAATAACATTCAGTGATCACGAAGAGCAGAGCTCATGGTCAAAAGTTCATTGTCCCAGCTACTTTCACTCCCTGCAGGGGCCAGACAGTGGGAAGAGGAAGTGAGGGCCAGGAAAAAAAATTGTGCAAAATCATCCTGCAGTGTAAAATACAACATGGAAATGCCAGCTGCTCCTTATTTATTGGATAAAATTAGGTGTAGGCCCTAACTTTGCAAGTTTCTGCAACAGTTTGTTAGGTAATTCAGTCAGTTTCATCACTTCAGAATTTCCTTTCTTAAACAGTTTTCATAGTTCTCCAAATCGTTAAAGTGGGAAGGAGCAAGACAAGGAGAAATGGTTAGAGATTAGAGAAATGGCTAGAGATTAAGAAAGCACAGGTCTGGAAAACCTACCAGACTCATTTTGGAGATGTATGTCTGTCTTTCAGGTGAGAATCATTTCACACATTGAGAAAACTTGAAAAGAATGGCAATTCACATATAACAGATCAGCTGAATATATATACAAAAATACCACTACATTTGTAAACACATTGATCTATGTGCTTAGCCCAGGACTTTAGATTTTTTTAGCCTTTCTTCTGTTTGAGGACAAACGTAACATGCAAGTTATTCCCTGGGTCTTGGAAATCAGTTTACAGATAGAATCCTAGAATCATTTAGGTTGGAAGAGACCCTTGGGATCATTGAATCCAACCATCAACCCCACNGTGCTGAGTACAGGGGGACAATCACCTCCCTACTTCTGCTGGTCACAGTATTTAGAATACAACACAGGCTGCCATTGGCCTTCTCGGTCACCTGGAAACACTGCTGGCTCATGTTCAGCACAGTGGATCAAAGGACCTCCAGGTCCTTTTCTGCCAGGCAGCTCCAGCCACACTTCCCCAGGCCTGTAGCGCTGCATGGGGTTTTTGTGGCCCAAGTGCAGGACCTGGCACTTGGCCTCATTGAAGCTCATGCCATTAAAGTTGGTACATCAATCCAATCTATCCAAGTTTATCCTTAGACCCTCCCTATCTTCATGCAGATCAGCACTCCCGCCTAACTTAGTGTCATCTGCAAACTTACTGATGGAGGTCTCTATATCCTTGTCAAGATCACCAATAAAGACATTAAACAGAAATGGTCCCAATACTGAGCCCCGAGGAACACCACTTGTGACCAGCTGCCAGCTGGATTTAACTCCATTGAGCACCAAACAACAAAAACATCTCTTTCCAAAGGACAATTAGAGAAAAAAAATTGGACTGTCCAAAAGTATCTTGTGTACTTAAGATGTTAGTCTAAGAATACAAAAAAGAATATGGGGTTCTGTAAGTTAGATGAGAATTCAGTGAACGAGGTTGTTGGAGCAGAGAAATTGCCTTTTGTGATTTGTCTGCTCTTTGCCTTTTGGCTTTGTCTTCATGTTTAAGGCCAAATTTTCCTGGTCATAAGATGACTTACATTCAAACAGTTTGCAACTGTTGAATAATCCTTTAGAGACACAAGTATTGGGTAGATTTGCCAGCTTCCAATAACCAAAAAGAAGCAGAAAAGCTCTGCAGGGTCAATCATGGGCCTTTAGATAAGCAGAAACCTGTGGATATAGTAAGGCAAGACCAGTTTTCCAGCTTGCATGACCCCACACCCCAGCTAACAGTACTGAGGAGAAACACAGGAGTCCACCAGTAGTGCTCCATCCTGGAGTGAAAGGTACAGCTGCATAGGTGAGAGTCAATCATTAGGTTACTTTTTGGTAATTTTGACCTGGCGCAACTTAATAAATAAATGTTATTCAATAGTAATCCCTGCAGTCACCTGTATTCAAGCTTTATTAAAACATAGCTAATTGCAAATTACATTTCAAGGTTGGATTTTCTTTTTTTTCTTTTTTTTTCTTTTTTTTTCTTTTTTTTTGTACTTTATGAGCTATTTTTATTTGTCCATGAAACTGAGGATTCAGTGTTTTCAAGCCATTCTTTTCAAGCCCAAAGACCTAGATATGAATATTCAGATCATCAGGTAGTCCTATCACTCCAGCACTTGGGGGTTTCAGATGGGCACCACTAGGTGCTTTGACCATCCTTCTCTGACCCTTGACTTACATTTTTGTTTTGCTACCAGGAAAATCTTGTTTCTCATCAGCTGCCATCCTATCCTAGCAGAAAATCTTGCTATGCTTGCCTTTTATGAAATAAGGCTATCTAAATAACTTAAATCCTGAAGTTAAAACTGCAAAGCTATCTAGTTATAAGGGTTTTGTTTGGGTCTGCCTCACTGCTTATTTGTACCCCTATAATTCAGCATGTTAACATCAGTGCTGATGAATCAAATACATGCATTTTTCCAAAAGAACTGCAGTGAGGCAGTTTTAGTGTCTTATCCATGGAGTGTTTTCCAGAGGAGTTGGCCACACTTACAGCCAAAAGGCAGATTGTATTCTCCTCCAAGTTATTTATTATGAGCCAGTCTGGCTCACTCTTCACTCCTCTGTCAAATCTGTAGCAGATGCACAAGATGTACAAAGCCAACATCTCGCACTGCATTGTAGGGTTCACCACATGTGGATGACAACCAGAAGGCACTCTATAGCTACTAGATTTGACATTATTTTCCTTCCAACACAAAGATGTCCATCTTTGACCCATTCTCCAGGAATGAAGAATTGCCTCAAGAAGCAATTTTGCAGGGCATGAACTTCCCATACCTGTTTTACAAGCCTTCTCTTTCTTTTAAGTGTGTTTTGTTTGTTCTTTTTTTCCTGGTGCTGTAGACAAATCACTATTATTTTTACAAACCCACACACCATATGTTGAAAAATAAACAGATAGCAGAACATTAATTTCCAAGTATTCAAACTGAGCAGAGGGCACAGAACTGGGTTTGTGCTAAAGTCTAAAAACCCAGAATTGATATGAACAGCACCATTTTTTGTCCTGTTCTTGAAATAACTTGGTTCCTCAGAGCCCTACCTGTTTCATCCCCTAAGAAAGTAAATAAATAAAAAGACTAAGAAGTCAACTGGTGTTATACTAGTTCTGTGCTAAAAGATGTGGAGTCCTTTTAAGCAATAATATTCCTTTTAAGCAATAATAACAACAACAAAAAAGTTCTGGCTGCATGCCTTCCTACAGCCTGCTTTTGTATTCTTACAGCCTCTCTAAAAATTACCAGGAAATAAAAATCAGCACAGCACAGGTGCACACTGCTGTCCTTCGGCCTTCTTCGCTACCACAGAAGTAAAAGGTTTTCGTTTCAGAAACTCCTGTGTTAAGTATTCCAGGACATACCTAACACGGGCACAATGGCTACATAGTCTACCCCTGTGCAGTACACAACCTTTGTGCCTTGTACCCAGGGGTGCTTTCAGCTAAATTGCCAAACCTCTCCAATTATCCCGTTCATGTAATAATCATTCTGCTTAGCCTAGCACACAAAGTTTACTAATAAAATTCCTGTTACTTTTTTTACCATTCTGAGCTTGCAAACATAAGCCCCAAAGCATCCAAAACAAGCAAGGAAGAAACTCCCTTTGTATGGCATTTTTATGGGGGCAAACTGTGCTCCCCAAAATGTGACGCTTTGTTCCCACAGTGCCCCTTCTCCAGAGCCGCTGGGAATGGGTCCTTCAGAACCTGAGTGGAACTGACTCATCTCCCTCACCTGAACAACTAAAAAGAGTCTTACTCAGTTACTGAGCAGCCTAGACTAGCACACAATTTTTAGCTGACTGAGCTCAGGTGAGAGAAATACCAGCTTTGGGACCATATTTTAAAAGATAAATCCGAGGGTTACCTAGCAATGGCATTAAAAGTGCAGAGGCTCCTAGGAAACTTAAGCCCCCAAGTCAGTTATTCACTCCTCATTTGTATGCCATTTGTGTTTCTAGCTCTACATGTTTCCAAGCTCCCTCTGCCCTACACCTCAGGTTCAGAGCCTCACAGCTCACAAAAATATCTTTCTTATACAAGGAAGCCAGGACCACACATCGCTCATCTCCATGAGGACACATGCACCCTGTGGCTTTACCAAAACCATTTAACTCCTTAAATAGTGTAAAAGGGAAACAGTATTTCTACTTGCACCTTTTTTTATCATATACACTCAGGATAAAGCTTTAAAATTAAATCAGATCAGAAATACCTTAATGAAAATAACATGAGGTACAAGCAGGGGAGAGACAGGGCCAGTAGATTCACAGATTCTTATCGGATATGAATATGCTTCAACACCAGAAAAGATTATTGAAGCCCAGTAACAGTATTAATCCGTTAAATGAGTGTTATTTCTCTTAATCTTGGAATTTTTATGCAATTATGATGAAAAAGGTGGAGGGGGAAGGGAGAGGAGGGCACACTGACATGGGCTTTGCTTTATCCTGATATCAAAACAGGATGGTCATGATGATGACCAAGAATAAGCAGAGTGATGAGCTCATGTGGAGCTCAGCCTTCTGAAGATCTGAGGCAGATGTCCTCCACCTCTAGCAGCAATCAAAATTGTTAGATGGGGAAAATCAGTGCCTGAACATCAGTTCTATTAAGGTAGTGACAGCAACCAAAGAAATGAACAGATTTTCTCTGTTCCCCCTTAGACTTCTGCAGCAGAGTATATGGATCTCAATGAGTCAGCAAGGTTCTCATGGTGACACACAGAGAGAAACATGTATTTCACTGAGTCTGTTTTTCCCATTAAAGTAAGAGGTGAGTGATCTCTCCCTGTTCTTATCTTGACCCACAAGCCTTTTGTAATATTTTCTCTCCCCTGTCCAGCTGAGGAGGGGTTGACAGAGTGGCTTTGGTGGGCATCTGGTGTCCAGAGAGGGTCAACCCACCACAGCACCCTTGAATAAAAATATTTGCTTCATCACTTCATTCTAAGAATATTAAAGAAATGGTTTGTGGTGAGCAAAGTGATTAAAAGGTGCAATAAATGTTGTTGAGGTTCAACAAGGGCAAGTGTTGGGTCCTGAACCTGGGAAGGAAGAATGCCAGGTTAGGGGTGGACCTGCTGGAAAGCGCTTCTGAGGAGAAGGATCTGGGAGTCCTGGTAGATAGTAAACTATCCATGAACCAGCAGTGTGCCTTTGTCACCAAAAGAGCCAATGGAATCCTGGGCTGCATAGGGAAGAGTGTGGCCGGTAGGTCTAGAGAGGTCTTTCTCCCCCTCTACTCAACACTGGTGAGGCCACAACTGAAATACTGCATCCAGACCTCCCCAGTTCAAAAGAGAGAGGGAACTACTGGAGAGAGTCCAGCATAGAGGTACAAAGATGATTAAGGGATTGGAGCATCTCTCCTATGGGGAAAGGCTGAGAGAGCTGGGACTCTTTAGCCTGGAGAAGAGAAGGCTGAGGGGAGACCTATTAATGCTTACAATTATCCAAAGGGTGAGTTGAAGGAGGATGAAGCCAGACTCTTTTCAGTGGTTCCTAGTGACAGGACGAGGGGCAATGGGCACAAGCTGGAACATAGGAAGTTCCATTCAAATCTGTTTTCCTGCCTTTTACATATTTTCCATAGGAATTGAAACTCTGCTGAAGTGACTTCCCAAGCTGTTCTGCAGGACACCAAGTTAGCTTCCAGTTTTTAAAATCTCTGTCTTATCTCAGGTATTCTTGACTTAAATTAGAGTGCATGGAAGAGTGAACACTGACTTACCTCCTCATATTCTATGCAGACTTGCTTCTGTCTTCATTTTGCCTGTGTTATGAAGTCTGGATGCAAAGTGAGATCTTGGTTTTGGTGAGGTTTTGGACTGCCCCTACAGCTTTGGATTTGGATCAGATTAAAAATGGTCAAAAGGTTATGCTCTGAATCTCATTTATTTTTCCCACAAAACTGTAGAAAATATAATGTATTGTATAATGTTGCCAGATGAGTGCCACTGAAAATGACTGGCTTGCCTCATAAAACTTATTTTGTGAGATCTCCACCATGTGAATGGATTTTATTGGCTGGACTATAAACTTCCAAAAGAAGTTTGGCTTTTTGTATTTCCTTGAGTTTAGTTGTCCAAGTTATTAAAAAACACAAATAAAAAAATACATTTTAAAAAGATAACTTTAATCTTGAGGATGTCACTTGGGATTACAGTTTTTTGGAAGTTTACTGTGTTTATTTTTGCTGATTAAGAAGCTTTGTAGTCCACTGGAACGGAAAGTGTTTGATTAAAAAATGAATATGATGGAACTTCTAATGGTCCAAAGAGATACAATAATTTCCCTTGATTTACTGTCCCCATTATTACCCCTTCTTGTAAAACAAGCAGCAATTTTCATTCCTCCAAGTCATTGGCAAAGAATTCATCCTGGATCATGAACTAATGCAATAGTCAGAGGATTTAGAGTAGTCTGAACGCTTAGCAGCAGTCAAAATGCCATGAGCATCCTTGGTGCCAAGTGCACAAAGACCCAGCTCTGCTTGTAGTGACTTGGACAGCTATTGCAAATGTCCCGGAGCTAACGGATAACAGCCCTCCAGAGGCCAGGAAAGAGGTTCTTCCTCCCTATATTGCACAGTTAACAAACTAAGTGGCTCAGTCAGTAAACACAGCCTTTGGCTCTTAACACAAGTTATAGTCCTGAGATTTATATTATCAAAATCTGCAGGTCACATTTCCTGTCTGCTTTGCTGAGCAGGACTGTAGGGCTGTTCTTCTGCATGCTGCTGCTGGCTCTTCTCAAACCTCACGAACACATTCAGAGCTTTGGTTTTAAGATGGTGCCCATCCCTCCCTTGCAAAAGGGGTTGGAAAAGCAAAGCGAGAGGAGAATAAGTGGCAGAAACCAGGAGGCAAATATAAAGATGTAAGAATATGTCTTTTAAAAAAGTTCTCATGGATGTTTTTAAGCATTTGCACACTGCAAGTGTGTAGCAGGTGATGTGGCAGCCTTGTCCTGCAGCATGCAGAGAAAAACCTCTGTATAGGCACCCCCTCTAGCAGAGACACGGGTCCCACACTGTGGTCCCACCAAGCAAGTGGCACCATTTGTCTCATGCTGACTGCCGTCTCTGCAGAGTCTTGAAACCTACTGAAGGGAAGGATGCAGCAGTGGCTTCCATCTCCTGCCATTATGGAGATGCCACCCGCTGGGCAAGATACTTGGAGTTGGGAGGGTGAGGGGGGAGAAAATGCTGTGCTCCAGCTGTGGGAGTTTAATGGCTTTGAAAGAAGTTCAGAGGTACATGAATTAGCCCTCCTATATGGTACTACGAGGGCCAACCACATACAAAATAAGCTTCTAAAATTCTTCATAAGTCACATGTAACTCCCCTGGTTTTCCACCCATGCTGCCTCCAGAATGACTCAGGGTACTTTTCTTCTGCATATTATCTCCTCTGCCCTCTTAACTGAAAAGGATGATCTATTCTCTGTGTGCCCCTCAATATCAAAATAGAGGCTTTTAAGCACTGATAGGTATTTTCTGCTATTTTTCTGTTTCCTTTCAAATGCAAAAATTCTGCAGAACCTGCTCCCTCTACTTCAATGAGGGCTTTGCTTCTATTTCACATTTAATAGAGTTGTGAAGGTAAGAAATGCCTTGCAAAAGGAAAGATAATGACCTCATGCTAGAAGAATCAGGCAAATGGAGTCTAGGAAGGGGTAGAGGTTGATTTTTTCCTTTTAAACACAATATAGACCAACTATATATTTTTCTTTAGAATTGCATGGATTTATATCACAGCTTTGTTGCAGCACTGGCAGCGAAGCAGTCCAGGTTCAGGCGAGTGGCAATTGAGCAACACAAAGACCTTAATCAACTAGCAGAAATATAGAGTAAGCCAGCAAATAATTCACATTCATGACACAATAAAGATTATATTAAAAAAAATATTTTCTGAATCTAGCCAAGTATAACATAGTCTAATGACAGCACTAGAGGACACAGAAAGTAGCTATATATGTATTACATACATAGCATATGTAACTTTAAATTTCAGAGGGACCATGGGCCATGAGGTAAGACTATGAGTAATAGGATGAAGTTATGCAAAGGAAACTTTAGGATGAATTACAGGAAAAAATAATTAACTCTGCTGAGGTAGTTTAGACTCATAGGTTCCCAAAGGAAGCAGGAAAATCCCAATATATTTGTCACCTAAAAACAATGTATTATATATTCTGCCAGTAGATGTTTTGAGACCAGTCTGTTACCAGCCCCAGTGGATTACTGTAGATATCTAATAGCACATTTTAATCAACTCAGCTTTCCATGAGCCTGTTTGTCTCAGACAAGACTTTCTATCCTATCTGCATACCTAAGGTAACATGGATTTGCCTTAGTGGGCTTTTGAAAAACACCTTAGAAGAAAGATCAATGTCCTACCTGCCTTTTTAAGCTCCTAAATATCCTTGGAGCATAATCCCTAGCGCAAAGATAAAGAACATACATGAATATCATTAAGCCAAACTTCCAATGAATAAAATTATTTTGGGGCAAACAACACATTAGGGAAAAGATGAACAAGATGCTGTACTTCAAATACAACTGGGGAATTTCTAGTAATGTCTGATACGGTAGATCATGGATGTAATTTACAATAGGAAACAGATTATTTCAAATTGAAAAGACTATTTTCCAGTTTTGCTTCTCAGGTATGTAAGATTAAGAAGTGGCCAGTTATTGCTGTGGAGGCATTTCTGGAGAAATCTTCATTGTGGTCTATAAGTGACAGAACAGACAATATTTTCCACTGAACCAGATGAAAAAAAAATGCTCTGTGTCAGAATTCAGAAAGTTATTTTTGTAGAATCAATGGGAAATACTATGTTGAGTCTAAAATGATCAGCAAAAACCACACCTCCAGCAACTGCCATCAGATTGAGATGGCCTCACTTTCTTCCCTAGGCTGTCGATAGAATCCATCCCTAAATGACAGTGTTACCATGGGGGCACTGAGGGAAGTGAAGTAACTCTTGAGACAGCCCTTCCTTTCCTACTCCAGTTCAAGGAGAAGTTGCAGAAACAGCTCCCAGTCCCTTTGCAGCTCACAGTGATACCCCATCTCAGGGCAATTCTGTCTTCTTCCTATAACAACTTATTTCTGCCTCCTTTCATCAGCAGCTTTCTCATCAGCTGACTTCCAACATCAGGGGGATAGAAACAAGCTCTTCTCATTCCCATTGTGGCAACCTCCACAACCTTCAACATTTCGTCCCTTCACCCTTAACATGGCCAAAGAGATTTCTCTGCTAGGTACTCAGGTTGCAGAGCACAGCTACAACAGGTTTTGTAAATTCTGATGGCATTTTTGATTATTTTGATTACTTCAAAGTCATAGCCTTGGAAATACGTTCATGGAAATCAATGTCTGGTCACAGTCTTAATAATTAAGTTTTTGTGCCTGAGATAGTTTAAGTCCCTGTGTTCAAGTGACTGGACAAGTGCGTGGGTGCTTTCTGGGCGCAGCTCAGATGTAGTAAATCACTAAGCAACAAAAGCTCTACTAGTTTCTATCTATTTTATGCTCATAGGTAGTCAACCACTTTGGAAAATATAATTTGGAAGATGAAGTCACTTAAGGGCTTTGAAAAGTTTTCTTTCTCTATATATATTTCGTGTACAGCTTTTGAAAATCCCAAGCTCTTCTAAAACTACTCTTGAAATTCTTTGCAAGTCACATGAATTCAGAAAATTAATATGGTACATTAGCAAACTTCAAAGGGATTGGATTAGATTTAGAGACTTATAATTGTCTGTTCCTTAGGGGTCAGTATTGTTCCTCAGGGGTCAGTATTTCTTCCTCAGGGCTCAGTATTGGGGCCATTTCTGTTTCATGTCTTTATTGATGATCTTGACAAGGATATAGAGTGTACCATCAGTAAGTCTGCAGATGACACCAAGTTGGGTGGGAGTGTTGATCTGCATGAGGGCAAGGAAGCTCTGCAGAGGAACTTGGATAGATTGGATAGATGGGCCAATGTTAATGGCATGGGCTTCAACAGGGCCAAGTGCCAGTTCCTGCACTTGTGCCACAACAACCCCATGCATCGCTACAGGCTTGGGGAAGTGTGGCTGGAGCTGCCTGGCAGAAAAGGACCTGGGGATGTTGATCAACTGTGGGCCAAACATGAGACAGCAGTGTGCCCAGGTGGCCAAGAAGGCCAATGACATCCTGGCTTGCATAAAAAATAGTGTGACCAGCAGAAGTAGGGAGGTGATTGTCCCCCTGTACTCAGCACTGGTGAGGCCACACCTTGAGTATTGTGTCCAGTTCTGGGCACCTCAGCACAAGAGAGACCTTGAGGTGCTGGAGCAAGTGCTAGGAGGGCAACAAAGCTGGTCAAAGGCCTGGAGAATAAATCTTATGAAGAGCAATTGAAGGAGCTGGAACTGTTTAGTTTGAGGAAGAGGAGTCTGAGGGAAGACCTCATCACTCTCTGCAACTACTTGAAAGGACATTGTAGAGAGGTTGGTGCTGGTCTCTTCTCACAGGTAACTAGCAATAGAACAAGAGGGAATGGCTTCAAGCTGCAGCAGGGTAGGTTTAGGCTGGACATTAGGAAAGAATTCTTCTCAGAAAGAGTAGTCAGGCCCTGGAATCAGCTGCCCAGGGAGGTGGTGGAGTTGCCATCCCTGACTGTGTTTGAGAGTTGTTTATATGTGGTGTTGGGGGATATAGTGTAGGGGAGAACTTTGTAGAGTAGGGCTGATGGATGGACTCGATCCCAAGGGTCTCTTCCAACCTAAATGATTCTAGGATTCTATCTGTAAACTGATTTCCAAGACCCAGAGAATATTAATATCATGTTGATCCTATCAAACCCACTCCAAGCTGGATCCTGGCATATTTTGATTTGGAGACATATAGGCTGTTAATAATTAATTTTCATTCCCAAGTGATTGAGAACAAAAATTACAAACCGAGGCTCTCAAGAATAAATCCTCCTCCTTTACAGATGTGTACAGTTGCATAGCGGATTTCAATTTAGGATATGAGGGTTATGGTATATTTAATTCAGCTAGTAATTAAAATAATGGAGTAACTCCTGAAGGAGTGATGATCACTGCTTTTATTCTGATTTCAATTCTAATTAGGAAAACATATTAAGTATAGGGATAGGTATGATATACTTAACTGGTATAAATCAACACAATTGCAATGAGTTCAGTGTAATTACTTCATTTTACATCAGCTGAGCATCTGACCCAAGCTTGCAGGATGATTAATCTTCCTCGTATACTCCAAAGTATATAGAAATTACATTTTTATGTGTAAGTCCTCCCTTCAGCACCTGGCAGAAAGGTCAACAAATAGATTCTCTGTGCTGTCCCTAATACTTCCCTTTCCCAACATGCATAAAACATCTGGTGTGATATGTCATTCTTAGCATCTGTCACCCATATTTACCACATCCTAAACAGGGATACATTTTTCCCAATAACCTCTGTTTCTAAATGTTTCCATTCACATGCATTTTGTAAATTATTCTGTCTAGGTTCAGTTCCAGATAGAAAAGTAAAATTTGCCAGACAGTATCAAATCTGTGACGTATCTAGTATAACCCCAGAAGCACCGATGCCCATGAAAGATGAAGAACTGAAGCAAAGGTTCCCTTTGCTCCTATAGGGAATCAGTGGAAGCAAAATATCTGAATAGTGTTATTATCAGAGCTTTCACTTGTAGGAACCTCTACTGCTTTGTTTCTTATTTTATGATCATTGTGCATGTGATTCTACACTAGAGTATGTGTCTATCTCACCTCTTCACATATGGATAGAAGGACTCATGGAAGGGTTTCTATGGCAGGAGAAACAGTATAGAAATCACACTATGGGAAATGCTTGGAACAAAGCTCACATTCATGGATGCAGGATAATCCAAACAGGAGATAAAAGGTCACAGGAAACCAGGCGCCATCACCTCTGCCACTTGTGGAACTACTTGTTTGTATCTAGTTTCCGTGTCAGACAGGAATTACTGAAATATCTCAAAATTGGTACTTCCTTCGGCATTTTAAATTCAAAGTGGGAAAGTAAGTAGCTGGAATTTTCCAACCTGGTTTCACAGATGCCTCAGGGGTGTATCCAGCCTTAACCAAACAGGGAGAGATGGGACCACCATGGAGCACGGTCCTTTACCCTTGCTCACATAAACTGGAACCTCTCTGCATTGCCATACCTTCAGTTTAAGACCTAGATTTCAGTCTGCTCCAGCGCAGGGAAATTGTCTCAGCTCTTGCTGAGAACAGCTAGATTCCTTCATGTACATGTTCTTGCATGTCTTGCATGCAGCTCAGCAAAGGAGATTGAAAGTCCTGCACCTGGAGAGAAACAATCCCAGGCACCAGTACAAACTGGGGACAGTCCGGTTGGAAAGCAGCTTGACAGAAAAGGACTAGGGAGTCCAGGGAGTGTTCCAAATGGAACATGAGCCAGCAATGGGACCTTGCAACAAAGAAGACTAGTGATATCCCAAGAGTGTCACCAGAAGATTGAGGGAGGTGAGCCTTGCCTACTCAGCACTGGTGAGGTCACATCTGGAATACTGGATTCAGTTCTGGGCTCCCCAGTACAAGAGACATGAACGTACAGGAGAGAGCTCAACCAAGAGTCATGAAGATGATAAAAGCACTGAAACATCTCTCATAGAAAGAAAAGCTGAAACAGTTGGGACTGTTCAGCCTGGAGAAGGGAAGACCCAGGGAGGATCTCATCAACATATGTAAACACCTGAAAGGAAAGTAGACAACTAAGTCATGCTCTTCTTAGTGGTTTCTAGTGCCAGGCCTAGAGGCAATGGGCAGAAACTGAAACACGGGAGGTGCTGTCTGAACATGCGGAAGCAGGATATTTTCAGTGCAAAGCTGACCAAGCACTGGCATAAATTGCCTACAGGTTCCAGCTTGACATAGTCCTGGGCAACCAGCTCTAGGTGGCCCTACTTGAGCAGTGATGCTGGGTGAGGTGACCTCCAGACTTTCCTTCCAACCTCAGTTGTTCTGTCAGTCTGTGCATCTGTGTCTCTGAACTGTTCTTTACAGGAGAGTAGCAGCTCCCAGGGCCTCAGATCCTGAAGAGCAAATATTTATAAAAGAGAAGTACATACGTGCAAGATTCTCCTATTCAGAGATGTGCATTGTCTGATGATTCTGGTAAAGCAGAGATTCCCAGTAATTACTTCTTGGAGGTTAGAAATTATGGCTAAACCGTTAAGCAGGCTGAGGATGATCAGAGGCTTTTCAGTTATCTCAAGTTAATCTGTACAAAAGTCAATCATTGGAAACCTACTTGTTCAACTGATGTCTATAATGTCTTATATCTGCCTAGTTAGGCTTCTTCCCAGCCAAATAAGTAATCTGCTAGTACTTGGCTCCTTTTATTTATTTAGTGCCTTTTTTTGGGGGGTGGGGTGTCTAACCCGGTATTTAGTTTATTTGATAACTTCTTTATCCAAAACCAGATTTTTCCTATCTCCCCTGCAAACAAGCTGAAGAAGAAGATACCTATGGCTGAGTCTGAATGATTTTGTTTCTTAAAAGATATAAGGAACATAACAGATAACCATAGATAATTAATCTTCAGTATCTTATGAAACTTTCAGCTATGTTTTCATAAATCTTAAAAGTTTCATAGTGTTTAAAAGTATTGAATTTATTTCTGAATCTACATTGGGCATCAAAATATACACAAAACAGGTCTCTGTGATGAAATTAAGATATCCTGCTGCAATTCTTTTTCATAATAAATGGCAGTTTAGAAGGCATCCTTGAAAAGCAAAGATAATCCAGGGATGCAGCTATCAGCTAAGCAGTGGGGATGACCACATGCCCAGTGCTTGAGCTTGGTTCCTTCTCCTCTTTTGCTTGGGAGTGGTGGTGTACCTTAATATTCCACAAACTTCTAGTATGACCTCAGACCTGTCGCTGAGGAAACTGTGGTACCGAGACTCATTCTCCTAAATGGGACTGACATTTGCTGTGGGTTACAAATCCCACATAAAAAACTGTGACAACTGAGGTAGGCTATACATAGGAACAGAAGATGGCTATGCTCTTAGCTTGCATATCTAAGAGAGAGCTCAGCTTATCACCACTGGTTTGCATGAGTCAAACCAACTAAGGATTAACTCAAAGTACTGTAAGTTTAATAAAACACCTTAGAAACCCCAAAATATGGTTAAAGTTCTTGTCTCCCAGATGCCACTCAGCAGATGGAGCACATTAGATGTCAAAAACTTTGCCATTTTTTCAGATGTCAGCACACAGCCATGACAGGTAAGAAAACTCATTGTTTTTATGGCTCACAGAGCACTATCTTCATCCAGAATAAACTAACTTGTTCATTTTATATATATATACTCATAACATAATACATAAAGTTACTTCTATGAGTCAGTGGTGTAAATAGGTGAGTAAAGAGCTTTTACATAAGAAAATCTCTGAGTAAGAACCTGAGCACACCAGACCTCTGTGTGTGCTGGAGGGCAGTACAGACAAGCTGGCCCTGGCACCAGGGTCCGCACAGCTTTGTCACTCTGATGTTGTAAGTGAGCTAAGAAGCCTCACCTGGGGCAGCTAAGTTCTTTCTGTGAATGAAGTCATGCCATTTCTGCTCAGTGCTTCCCTGCCTGGTGTAGAAGTACCATTGAATTATGCTCCATGTTTCCAGCTGTACCTACACGTCTGGAAAAAGTCATCCAGGTAATATTAGTAGGATGAAATCCTGGCCCCGGTGAAACCATTGAATATGTCACCACACATTTAGAAGAGTATAAGAAATCACTGTCGTCCTCTCTGCTCATATCTACTCTGTTAGAATGAACTGCAGCATCCTGAATGCTCTAACTCTTTGCCAATAAAAGAGGGCTCTGACAGTTCAGTTTATAATAAAGCATGTGCTGGGATTTTTTTTCTGGAGTAGTAAAAGCCTTGAACCTGCTGCCAAATGAACATATAATAACTGGGACTCCAGTTCCCTGTGTGAGTGGAGCCTGGACCACCTCCAGCACAAATTAATTAAAAAAAGATTTATTTCAGCGTGACAGATTGTTTCTGTGAGTAGCACTGAACAGTGCTGCTTTCACAAATAGACACCCTAAATTTTGGCCTTCTGACCATATGGTACTAAGAGCACCTTCACTCATGGGTGCAGATTGGGGGTTGGAAGGGCTCCTGTTGCACCAACTCCTCTGTACTTTTCCCTCAAGCAGTTTAATAATCCAAGAAGTGCATACAGCATCAAGAAAGGGGGGTGGGGGTGGGGGGTGGGGGTGTGTTCCCAGCTGTCACAGGTCATAGGGTCCAAAGGATATTTTCTCCATTAACCACTCTCCAAAAGCACTTTCCAAAGCCTTTTACAGGTCAGCAGATTCCTTCCTACCCAAAGCATGATGCCCTGACCAGCTCATTGATATAAAAAGCATCAAGTACTTTCTTACAATAGGCAGCAGAGAGAACGGCAAAGGGCTAAACTGATCTTCTCTTACACCAGGTTTATGAGGTGAATTGCACTAAGCTGTTATCATGTCCAGTGGACTGACAGAGTTATAGAATCATAGAATGGTTAGAGTTGGAAAGGACCATAAAGATCATCAAGTTCCAACCCCCCTGCCATGGGTAGGGACACCTCCCACTAAATCAGGTTGCTCAAAGCCCCATCCAGCCTGGCCTTGGACACCTCCAGGGATGGGGCATCCACAACTGCTTTCAGCAACCTGTTCCAGTGTCTCACCACCCTCACAGGAAAGGATTTCTTTCTGGTATCTAATCTGAATCTCTCCTCTTCCAATTTAAAGCTGTTACCCCTTGTCCTGTCACTACGATTCCCGACAAAGAGTCCCTCTCTTTTTGGAGGTTATAACATATCTTGACAGGATGGGAACTGTATATAAAATACTACTTATGACTGTGCTTTACTTACATCATGTCAATGGTACATTTATCCCTTCCAAGTTCCAAGAGGAATATTAATTTAGAATATGATCAATTGAAAAAATAAGCCTACAAACATACACAAGACTGGATTGTTGCTTTGAAGCACGAGAGATCTCCATGGCAATGTATTTCATGGGAATGTCTTTGTTCTTTTTTGCTGTTTTTTTTCTACTGTATTTCCACTATGTTCTAGTAAGTCACTGATGGTGGTCTTGTTCTGGTTTCTCATGGTGTAATCCCAGCTATTTCATTCAGTAGAAATATTTCTGAGTGCCTTAACATGCAGCAGAAGGGACCGAGTGGATTGTCCTTTTTGCTTTTAGTTTTCTTCTTTGAGCTTAAAACCTCTTAGTAGGTTACTGAGTGTTTCTTGTAGCAGATACATGGTATATATGATATGTTGTTCTCCAGGTGGAATGGTAGCTGGAATGACCTGCACTGAGAGTCCACAATTCAATGTGCTAGGCACAAGTTTCACTTTCAGGTGACTGAAATCTGAGCCACGGGAAGTAATATATCTCTTATCTTTGTATATGCTTCCCAAAATACAGCTCCAATCCCTGCAGGTATATATCACAATCATCACACTGTTTTTTCCTGCCTTTTTCTAGGCAATAAGTATAAGGAACATGAAGACATTTCAGCTATGCTTTCCTCACCAAAGATCAAATAACATTTGCTGTAGATGAAGAAACCCAAACTTATGGGTTTCCTATGAAAACAGGCTGAGAGAGCTGGGCTTGTTCAGCCTGGAGAAGAGAAGGTTCCAGGGAAACCTTACAGCAGCCTTTCAGTACCTGAAGGGAGCCTACAGGAATGCTGGAGAGGGACTCTTTGTCAGGAAGCATGGACAAGGGGTAATGACAGGACAAGGGGTAATGGCTTTAAGTTGAAAGAGGGGAGATTTAGATTAAATACTAGAAAGAAATTCTTTCCTGTGAGGGTGGTGAGGCACTGGAACAGGTTGCCCAGAGAAGTTGTGGATGCTCCATCCCTGGAAGTGTTTAAGGCCAGGCTGTATGTTCTTTGAGCAACCTGGTTTAGTGGGAGGTGTCCCTGCCCATGGCAGGGGGGTTGGAGCTTGATGATCTTTATGGTCCCTTCTAACTCTAACCATTCTATGATTCTACTTGGAATTTTTGTCTCAAAAAAAAAGCTCAAAGCACTGCAATAAAAGACAGGCAAGGAATGGTTACCAAAACCCAGACCCACCCAGAGGTGTCCTAACTGGCTGTCAGCCTGCTAACCCCGTCACTAAGGCAGGACATGTGAAGAACACCACCAGAGGAGGCCTGTCCTCCAGGTAAGCAGACTGTGTCCAAGATACCTGAGGGTGAGGAAAGGAGGGTTTAGTAACCACTGAGCTGCCCCTGTAGCCCATGAGCACAGGTAGAAGCGGGCATAGCTCCCCAGGAGTGCTGGGGAGGGAGAGACATGAGAGCACACAACCCTTCTGCTGCATCTTTAGATAGAGATACTACAGTGCTGTAATTAAACAGCTGAGGATGATGATGGCAAAGGCAATAAGAGCCCCAGTGCCTCACACCAGTTGTGTGTGCTTAGCCCAGGACATCCCTGGCCACTGATGCAGAAGGTTGGGGCAGGTTTGGGGGTCAGGACAGGTTCACATCATCTCATCAGCTTTTCCCCACAGCTGCCCAGTTGCCCACACTCACTGTAGGGAGTGAACGGGTGGTGAGGACAGCAGGGGCTACCTGAGAGTGCCTGCTTTTCCACCCCTGCATTACCGCAGCATTCGGGCACCCAGTTGAAGTACGTCAAGGCCAACAGGTGAGAAGGGGAAAATCAGTGAGAGGCACCCAGCCCTTGCCAAGGGACACATGAGGGTTTCCAAACAAAACATGCAAATCACAACGGATTTGCTCCCATCCAAGTTCCTCTGCAAGGCTCCTCCAGCAGAAAAAGCTCCAATTTTTACAAAACAGGAAACAAAGAAAAAAAAGAGAAAGAACACCCTCCAGCCAAACCAAACACTCTCCGTAAATTATTCTGTCCATTATTATCTTTTAGCCTCTTCTGATTACCCCGCTGAAAACTCCCCACCCCACCGGCTCCTCACTGCTCCACCTCCAGCCCCTCCTGCCCACGACCGGGGGGTCTGGTCCGGAACCCCGGGACCCGGGGGTGCGCGGAGCAGCCCCGCAAGCCCCTCTCCATCCTCCCTCCCTC